>JABUQX010045133.1:0-17500 GCA_015478945.1 Trachelipus rathkii | reverse complement strand
CGAGACCAAGTTCGGTAGGGCTTAATGCTGTGAATTTTACTCGCTCTTTTTCTCTGTTTGTTGCGGTTATATTACTGGGGAATTCATCCTGTGAGTACATATTTTCGCGAATTTATTCTCTCATACGCCTCTATGTATATGGTATACCTCTATGGGCTGTATGTTACCTAAGCGCCGTATATTCTCCAACTATGCTGTGTAAGTAGGAACCGTCTGTAACGCGAACTCCGCGGTAGGTAGCGCCCTGCCCAGCACTGACATACTCTATCCCATCAATACGGCGAAACGAGGTCGATATCTCTTACCGTCCATCAGGAAATTGTATCTTGTAGCATAGATTCATCATTTTTAGCATAATACCTTTGTATTATATCATTATGGTCAGATATCAGTAGTGCTTCCAAACTCTCCTTTATTTCTCCGAATGCGCATCGACACGAAGTGATAAGACGATGGGTACTAATTTTATATATGTCGGTATTTGAAAGGTTTTAGGCAGAAATGTAATGTTGTTCAAACACTGCGTGTAACTGAGATTGAAGCAGATGGTAATACTTGTACGGATATACATCCATTAAGCTTTAATGTGAGCCATTAATATTTCTCTATTATGGAGTCTTTGCATAGAACTATCTATTTTTTATTAGGTGGCTTGAAGTAAGATCTAAAGATCACAAGAACGTTTTTCCGGTTGCTGCTTGAAAAGAAGAGGAATCCGCGGAGTCAACTCTATAGAATATTCGGCAGCAAAAGATTAGACTATTATGATTGCATTTCTTCGATGATAAGATTAAGTAAATCAGCTACTATTGTTTTTGCTGCCATGATAGTATCTCTTTTCCAGATGAATAGCCAATAAGAAACCTTTCATCCGAATTTGGTCAATTCTTTCTGATAGGGTGGTAAACAGCGGTCATTGCTCCCCTCGACGAGTCTGTGTAATTAACAATAAGTGTAATAGTTATTCTTAAGCGAAGAACTTATCCTCCTATTCACATTGTAATGAATCCTCTTATTACGAATAATTTACATAGATTATAAGGTAATTCGCATCTTGATCTACTAACTATGCTCTTCGAATCTACTTATAATCGCGATACATATTATATTGTAAGAATCCGTCATTCACTAGAGGCAATTGCTTACTGTAATCTATCTCTAGTGTTCTTTTATGTCATAGCTAAATTGTGGCGTGAATATCAATGATACGATACTGGAAGTCTGAAGTATTACGGCCTAAAGGAGGAATGGTTTTAGGTAATGGTCCACTCATGAATTGATACAACAATAATGTATCCGTTTCAAATAAACGTTAGTATGACTCGTCAGTATTTTCTCATGAGAGTCATAATCTATAGTAGTAGTTTACAGTAATGTACCGTTGAATTTTTGAACATGAATTGGCAATCTGGCTGACAGGAGCGGCAAGACCAATATTCTAATTGTAACCCATCGGTCAATGTTTAGGTTCTGTTTACCTAGATGGGATATTAATACACCTTTACGTTCATTGATAAGTACGCAGAGAAGCCTTATATATCCACAGATGGTGACATCTGATGAATAAAATTGTATGACAATAATATCCTTATTCATACGTAGACAAGTCGCCTTTTTTCCAAAATTATCATGGTCAGCGGAATGGCTTAATGAAGTTCAACAAATCCATATTTATGTAAGATTATCTTGTAGAGGGGTTATCTAACAGATATTAAGATCGACTGGTGAATCAAGGGCAGTTTTCTTCATCCGTTCTGATTATTGCAAGACTCGGGCGATGGCAAGGTAAATCTCGATATAAGGCTATTTAAACTGTTCCTTTAATATTTATTGATGTTATATCGTAGGGAAAAAAGCACTGAAAAATATGAATAATATCTGCAGCACCTTAAAGATTAGGTCTATCTAAGAGAGTGAGGTGGTATTCCCCTGTTTAGGACAGTTACAGATGAGTTCTGTTTTAGCTACGATCTTATCTTTTATTTTGCTTGAATTCTGCTGTGAATAGTAACTGAGTTCGCAGTAGTTGTCTTTGTGTATCAGTGCAACAAGATGACATTTCCCTTCTAACATATGCTTGCATAACTGTATATAGAATTAGCAAATCATAAACTCGCTTAGACAATTCACGGTCGAAAAGCTGAAGTTTTAATTATTCGTTGAATTTTATCTGATAAGTCCTTTTCTACGACGAAATCTATAGGAACTGGCTTAGTCCTCAACCAATATCGCATGAAGGGCTGCTGGGTCTACTTTCATGAAGTTTTGTCGACTTGCACTTATCCTTGACAAGCTTGCAGATGGTAAAATTATCTGGTTAACATCGGTCAAGGATATAAATGAACTAAGTCAGTTGTGGCATTTTGTAATTGATTTCTATTAATTTTCATAATTGAGAGGAAATTCTTCTCTTTAACTCTGGTGGTTCACTACGTAAGGGACTTATTTTTGGATATGTGTGTTTCATCCTTTTCTTTTTTTCATAATAGAAAAGTTTTTGTTTAGTTTTTTCAAAAACTCATAGGGATATAAACGGCGTTTATGTTTATCCTGTTTCTATTTAATAACTTCTAACAGAATGATTCTAAGAGCCTTGCTGAATCTCAAGGAAGAGGGGTACTTATGAAATTTAGGACGTCTTTTCTAAAGGAGGAGAAAGTCCATCTGACAGAAATAGGGTATTACTCTTCATAATAGTTTGTAGAGATGACTTTGGAAATAATTCACTATTTTCCAAGCGAGTCATTTTTTAGAAAGAGTTTTCTGAAGCTTGAAACGTGCCTCTGGGCACGTTCTTTACTATCATCGTTATTGTTTCAGTGTTATTGGAGATTGTTATGATTTATAAATTATTACTATAATGCAAATATACATTAGATATGTAATTTTCAAACAAACACTTATTCTAGCATCTGTAAAAGCCTAAGAAACTAATATAATAAATAACATAAATAATAATGTCTGAAAAAATGGAGTTCATTATTTATTCATTGCATTGAAATGTATGGATTGCAGCATTCTTATTGAAAATCAAATGTGCGCATTATCTAATACGTTATTCCAATAACAGGCCGAAAGGAATGTCGTAATTCGCATCCAGTGTTTTACTCCTATGTTTCTCCGGTTACCGTGATTGGAATTCTTGATGTTATGTATTTTTCTTCTTATAAATCGTCTAATCTTTTCTAGATAAAGTAATAGCTTGATTACTCATTAGTCTAGAAGTCATTAAGTTTGCATTGAATCTTTGAATGTGATGTTGAAAGTGTTATATTCCACTATTATTTTATATTCTCTATCTTTCTTTATCCCTTTTAGTAATCATTTCAAATGGATCTTGTTAGATCACCATGACTTGTAGGCCCTTCCATAGCTCCATGGGTTTTCTCTTTAAGGCAAATACACTCCAGATGGAGCAGAGTAAATCCTCAGACAGATCATTCACTTGAAGGTCTGATGATTTCTCATTCTTTTCATATCAAGAGTGGTCGATTTCTGCTTTTGCAGCTTTTTTAGTTTTTATTAACTTTCGGGAACAGTTGAGGCGAGATCTTGCAAACACTGGAGGAGAAATCTTTCCAGTTCTCAAATGTAATTAAGTTAATAAGTCCTTATGTGGATTAATTTTGATGCGTTAACGTTCAGTCAATATGGCTTTCATTTATACCAGTTTTAAGCAGGAGCGGAACCTTACCCCTGGGAATGCAAATGAATTGAAATATTTAGAGCTTCAATGTTGAAAGGCCTCTTGTATATTGTGGAAGATATCGAGTGACTTTTGCTGCGTGAAGTATTACTTGAAAAGTTGCGCTAGAGAGATGACGTCATACTTGTGTCTGCAGTATTTCTCTTTCTCTCCCACGCATATTTGCTCATCTACCTATGATTTCCCATACGTGGTACATTACTGAGTTGTAACTGCTGCATAAATATCTCGTTCATATCCTAATATCTGGTGGCGCTGAGTGGAATTGATTCTTGAGGGCTCATTCTGTCGCTGGTACATAGTGTATACAGGTCTAACATGTACTATGTCCCTAGTTAGCGGGTTTAGTCTTTCTTTGTCTCCGTTGTCCACCCTCTTGGCGTTTGATGCGTCGCCTATTTTTTCAGCATAGTACTATCTTCTTGTATAAGGGTCCGAGCGTCTTCTCCTTGTCCCAGCGGAGGAGCTATTTTGAACTATGGTACTCGCCGTTTGTCATATTGGTCTGAGAGTCGTCAGTCTTGGATTGTTCTTTATCACTCTCAAAGGAAATCTGTTCAGGTATTCGAGACTGAGGCGGCCGTGTGTCCGTTGCTAAAATAGAAGTAGAGTATATCTTTCTTGTCGCTTCCAATATTTTGGTTGATTTGTTTCGATGTTTAAGTTTTGCATCAACCTGCATTCTATAGTCTTGCGTCTAGCAATCTAGTCTATGCTTTTTTTCTAATTTTTCGTTGGGGCAGGAAAATGTAGACTCTTAGAAGTGGGTAAGCAGTACGAAGGACTGCCTACTCCTGAATCAAGTTTATTTACTTTATTCTCGGCCACTTATGCATCCATGGCCTGCATGTTCTTTCAGCCTGCTGGGGATAAGATATACATTAAGGTTGGATGTCCTCTGCAGAACGTGGGGTCCTTATTTGGATCTTGGCTATGTAATATGACAATTTGTCTTGAGGTATTCCTGTAAAGGCTGATAGCAGGTGCTTCTGTTGTTTTTCGTTGGGTGGTAGGTCTATTTCTTTGTGGTGGCTGGGAGGACCGGGTGTCTAACGCTGCTTATGTAGTTTTCGTTCCTGTCTGTGGATCACTTTTGTCAGGGTGTCAGGCTTTATGCCAGGGACACGGGTGATGTCAAATATTCTAGACTTAGATTTCTGTTTTAAGCGGGCACCTAGCGTTGGGCCGCAAATTTGCTCAACTCGATTGAGTCCTGTCTTTGTGTAGCTCCCAGTCTTAGTCCGACTGGTGTTCGTCGCTTGGGAGCCAGAGGGTCGGTGCAGAGAAAGCGCTGGCGATGTTTCTGCCATGATTGCCCCTTGGTGCGGATTCTTCAGAGACTTTGCCGCTACTCCACCGTAATCGAGAGCATTCCTACCGGCCAGAGAGATTTGGACGGGGATGCTCTCTATCGTTGTAAGGCTGTTAGGTTCCTGGATCATGATAATATCCTGTCGCACAAGTCAGCATGCTTGGTCTTGCTCTTCTGGTACGAACCCTGTATATCGACTGCTCGTGGCCGGTGGCAGCGGAGGCTGACCAGTAGGTTGCTTCTCGGGTTCTTTTTGATTCTGAGTTCTACAAGAGCAGATACACGTACTTCGCACCTGTCGTGTGGTTGGCGTGCTTCACGATTGATGTCGTGGTAAGTCAGTCGATACCATCCTTCTCTTCCTGGATTACGCTAACTATTTTTTCAAGGTGAAACTGTTCGCCTCCTCAAGACTTCTCGTGGAACCAGGTTGGAAAGGATAGTCACGGAAAACACGGGACAGTTTAACCTTTGTAATCCCGGCGATGGTCTCGCCTTCTTCTGCTTGCATTAAATGCACCGGTTAAGGATGAAGAGACTTTTGCTTCTGTCAACGAAAGAAATTTCTGATTCTGTGGATTACTGCTCGCTGTAGAGGGTGTTCGACTTTTGGGTCATCAAATTAGGAAGTGGCAGGAGTGCTGGGAGAGTTATTTCTTTTCTGCTCCAACTTCACAAGCTTTAACCACTAATTTCTGTAGTACTCGTGCAAGAAGCCAATTCCTATTGTGGCCGTGAATATGAGTGATTCCTTCCTTTTAGGTATAGATCAGAAGTTATATACGCTCGGCTCTTCTTTACTTTGTAGGTTCACGATAGTAGGTGCTTGGAGCTCTTGACAGGAGGAAATGATTTATCATATGCTCTTTGACTAGGTATACTCCCCTTGAGCGAGTAAGAGCTTAAGGAGTTTTTCTCTTTACTCTCTTCTTTACCCCCATGATGCTAACAGAGTTTCGTATAAGTGTAGATGGAGGTACTTGTTACAGTTATTTTTCTTCTTCTTTCTGCCTGCTTTTGTTTATCCTTTCTTCCTCGCTTCTCATAACATCTGGTTACGCTTTTCAAGTAATTTACTTCACATCTCTCTCTCTCTACTATTCTCTAATTCAATCTCTCTTTTCTGATATCTCTTCTTATACTCTCTCTCTCTCTCACTTTCTATCTATATCTATTCTATTCTATCTATCTTCTCCTCCTTCTCTCTCTTCTCAATCCGAAGGTATGAATGAAATTTCAAATTGCGATTTGGGATAGATAGTTATATCTGGTATATTAAACGCTTGCCCTTAATACTGGAGGTTTTTCTTGTTAAGACTAAATCTATTCGCAACAGGTTCTGTTTTTCGGAATTTCCTCGCCCTATAGCACACATGACAACTCTACACCCACCTGTGCCACGTAAAATATCATCCGCTGTAATTAATAAAGCTGTATTATACTTTTTGAGGCACTTATTTATAATTAGCTTTCATCGCTATCACATGCGAGTTAATAATTTATGAATAATATAAATGTTTTAATATTTTAAACTGAAAATAAACGCGTGCAAAAATGACTCGCGAATAAAATAGAAATTTTAATTATACTAACATAGGTTCTACTTAAAGACATAAATAATTATAATACTATATATAATAATCAGTAAATACTGTTTAATACAATCTATAATCCATTGATAATCAACTAAAATCGACTGGTGTCGCTAGAATCAACAATTATATACATTCAGTATATTAAATACAGTATATTCAATGATATAATTAAATATGAGTAAATAACCTGTTATGTATTATACAAGTTAAATATATACATTGTGCTTTTGTTCATACTATCAATAATCGTTTTATTGATCAAATTAAAAAGTGTGTTCTATTCCTTCCCCTACAACCCGACTTCTTTGTTGTGCTTTCAATAATCTCTGCATTATAGGAGAGCGCAATTCGTGGGACTATGTCTTTTTATGGTGAGAGCTTACTCTTATACACCTGGCTACACACGTGATACTTAATTCCGTTTTTTTTCCTCGCCCGAACACTATTTATTTCACTCCCTATATAATATAAGGTTATACGTCAGGGAGAGAACTCGTTCTAACGTTTCTCTTGTGACAAACGGGCCCCTCGTCAGTCATAACAGCAAACTAATTTATAACTGTAATTGTACATAGGATACAGCGTTTTCTCAGTCCTCCCCCGTATGCTATTTTTAGTCATAAGGAGTACGGATTTCGCGTGCCAGAGAGGTATGCTATCAACGAATTAGCCTAATAGGCGCAACGTGAGACACGCGAGCTCTATAATCTGAGAAGATACAATGTTCTGGGCTTATGCTTGAATCTCTCTCATATATCCTATCCTGTCGCCAAATCTCGGAGAGTGATAGATATGGCGCATATTAAAGATGCTCTCACTGGTAGTGTGGTTCGATATTAGAAAATGCGCCTTCGCTAGCTGATATATATATAGTTTGGTTCTGTTATGTGACCCTGCCGTGTCATTAGTATGATTTTTAGTGGTGCCTGTTCCTTATCACGCTTTTCTAGGTTGCCCTTTACGCCCTTATTATTGTGAGCTCTCTCTCCCTTCCTGATCCAGTATCGTCTCATGTACGTAATTCCTATCATTACCTCTGCATTGTGTTATCGCTCGCTCTTATATATTTATCTCTATCTCCCTTTCTATATTATCTTACGTCTATTTTCCGTCCTTAGTGAGCGCTACGGTATCCTTATTTCGCCTACAGCTCGCCCCCCTCGCATTCACCGCTCATCAGTACATTTTCTTCCATATAAATATATATACTGTCCACTTAATCATTTCCTCGATTGACGTTTTCTATCGCTGCCCTTCTCGTCTATGTTTGATTCGGTTTTGTTATTATCTATTCCTATCGAGCTATTCACACTACAGAGTGATTACTGTAAATTATCTATACTGATCTACTTATTCTTGAGTGACCGTCGGTCTTTATACTACTCACCCGTACCATATATACCCTTTTATTTTATATCCTCGTACTATATTATATACTTCGGAGTCATTGACTATATCTACTCCCGTCTACTAATTATTCGGCGTATTACCCTGCTCTATCCATCCAATCACATATTAGCTGAGTATACCCGTACGGTAGGGGTACCACTTATCCTCAGCATGGCGCATCATTTAACTATTATTTCACCACCATACTCACCGCCGATGCCTCATTCCATGATAATTAGTAACATTCTATTACGCTACAATTCTTTCTTCAACTTGGTGAGTATGTGATCATCCCCTTTTTCTTTGTTTTTTCGTACCTGTCTATTTCACACTACTTAACTACATGTTTGTTGTGTGTTTTGTTTGCTGCTATCTCAGAAAAAAACATACTTCACAACCGGGCGTCAACGTTCAGACCTGTCCATGCTATTTGTGCGATCTTGGTTAAATAAGCATATAGCCAAGACTGCTCGTCTCGCGGAATTCCATCCGTCTGATATAGTGACTTAGAATCTGTCCTCTTTGCAGTAGTTCTTTCCTTGCTGGGTTCTCAGGTTTCAAGTCAAATTCATACGGTTCAAACCCGCAAAGCTCGGCGGTAATTTTGGGTCAACCTAACATCGCCGACTTCATACAATACTCACGTATATGGCCTTCATCTTGAAAGAAATAAATTTCTCCTTTTTATGTCTTAATTTATAAGCACAACCATACCCTCAATGTTTTTCTTGTTTCAATGCATCAGCTAATTGTATATCTGGCCTACCGGTTTACTTTAATTTTAGGTTAATCTACTGTTAATCTCCGCTCTTTTGACAATAAGCATGTTTAACTCGTCTGGTTTCTAATCTTTTAACGAATTTAATCAATTTCATTCCAGTTTTTTAAATGAAACTAAAATAATCTTGAATCGCCGTGTTAAACAACAGTTCAATAAGTTTCAGTAAAGCATAACTAGGGCCTGAGCAGCCTCCTACGTTGGCTTCTCCTTCCCATCCCCATCTCCCGTGCTATGCTTACTGTCTTTATTTTCTTATTTGAAATGCTATATACTAACATTATTCTAATTAATATTATATCTATCTATATATAATATTACTATATTATCTTCAACCGTAATACTTATAATATATAATTTTCTCACTATTCTATATCTATATATAATATTATATATATATATATATATATATTCTATATCTTCTTAAATTTTTATTATATTATATATATATACTATTAATATAATATATATTATAATATATTTTTTATTATTCTTACTCATCACTATTCTCTATATCACTCTCCATTCACTTTTATCTTTGCGTTCACTATATAGCTTATAAATACCTACCCGATTATTACTCCATCCTTATTATATAATATTAATCGACCTATACTTTTAATATTCTTGATGTATATATATATATATATATAACTATAATGTACCTACCCGTTCTACTTATTCTATTGATATACCCTCACCCCTATAACTTCACTGGTAGGGAATATACTGGGGTAAGCTAGCCTATATACTATAACTATATATATAAGGTCCTATATATATATTAAATATATATAATTATATATATATATATATATATATAAATATATATATATATCTCATAACCTCATATACTCCAATAATATATTACGCTTCACATTATGGGTGGATATACCGCACTACTATATACCACTTATTATCATATGTATATATATAGCATACTCACTCATATATATATAATAGTATACCCTTATATATATATATACTAGGTGCACTTATCTATCTATATATATATATATGATATATACTACGCTTAACTGGAAGGTTTTTAAGGAAAAACGTTAAATATAAACAATCCTGAAATGTTGGGGACTCATACGTAAGAGGTCTTAGCTCAGCGGGTAGAGCTATGACCATATCCTGCACAGTCAGGGTAGGCGTCGAGACCATCTTATGCTCAAAAATGAAAATGCTTTTTATGAGTCTTTCTCGAGTACTGAAAAATAACTATAATATTAAGCACGGCAGACATGGTTGACGTCATTCCATATTAATTGATTATTTCGCAAACGTTTATCTGTGTTTTTATCTGTCCTGGTGCATGCTGCGGAGTTGTGTGAGCTCTCATGGGCGGATCAGTACCCAGTGAAGACCTCTAGGGTGGATCCAAATCATTACTCGAGGACCATGGAAATCGATCCAGCGACCCTGGAAACCCATGATGACATACCACACCTTATTTTAAGGCGACCTAATATCCAGTGCGGAGCACTTTGAACAGTGCGGGGCGAGGAGGTGCGTTTTATGTACAGCAGCAGCAAACTATGATCTTGAGGACGTATTCTTCCAAATGCGATTGTCCTCCGAGGTGCGTCCTAACCGACTCGAGGACTCCGGGAAACCCCCTTGATTCACGTCTAAAAACGCCCTAAAACGACAATGTTTGCCATTGTTATATAATGTCTGCAATATGCAGACAAATCCAGTCTAGAGTCATCATATATTATTATATATATATATATATATATACTACTATATATATATGATATATATATATATATTATATACCCTATATTATATATATACCTAACTATATATATATATATACTATATTATTATATAATATACTATATAAGGATAGTGACACTCCGTAAGTTTTATCTTTACTACCATGGGGTGTAGATTTAGGGACAAATAAACTTCGTTACTCTGTTACTTCGTTTACTCGCGCAAAAATTTATACAGCACCATCCCATAGTATATACACCCTACTCTTTCTTTGTCGTCAAAAATATAGTTACACCGAGTTACCACGTTTAGGCTAACGTAGTGAGCCGAATCCGGTTACTGTCATATATACTCGTAGGCTATTATTTAGTGAGGCACGTATAGGGGTGGAGTCAAGTGACTTATTACTACTATTATACTACTGATATATATATATATACTATAACCCGGTGTACTCCCTAGTACCCTGGAGGGTATATATACATTGTATCAGTACTATTATATATATCCCTCATACCCCCTACTATGTGGTACCGGTATATATTCCAGGATACGCTTCTGCCACCTGTCTCATCTGAATGTACTTTGAATTGTGTCTTCTTTTAATGTGTGCTTTCCAAATTTGAGAAACTGCTGGCATGAGGGCGGGTCACCTCTCTTTTAATTAAAGCCCTTTTGATGTTCGTGATCTTACACACAATTTCTTGGGATCGCTGGTCAGTAGCTTTTGTTTGGCCTTTATATATATTATAATATATAATATATCCCTATATAAATCCCTAATAAAGTATAATATTCATATAATATAACCCCTACCTTATACTCACTGTGCCTACTACTAACTTATATATATATATATATATATATATATATGATGTATAAGAAACCCTATCAAAGTCCAACCGTACTTATCGTGGTAAAGGGTGTATTGTTTGGAGAAATACAAGCAGGCTAACATGAATCTGGTCTGAAGAAGACCTGACAACCTACTTCAGCTTTGAATTGAAACTGCGAGGAGGTCTAAAGTCGAGCCTCCTAATGTGAAATATTTGAGAAAATTAGAAGATAAATTAATTTTTTTTTTTTTTTTTTTTTTTTTTTTTTAAAATTCCTATGAAAATATCTGCGATGATTTTTAATAAGCAACATTAAGTTGCGTTGATGTGTAATAGATTTTCCAGGCATCAAAATTCCAGCAGACTTGAAGTTTTTCAGAGGAAGGCGGTTCTGAGAACTCCCAGGAACAATTTACTGACTGTTGGTAGGAAACGGTGATTTATAAAATGTCTGAAGACACTCACTGCTCCGTCCTGTATTGAAGGAAAATAGGATTCTTCAACGTAATTAGATTGGTGCTGATCACCGACCAAAAGTTCATTCTGACTTTAGTAATATTGTTGAAACTGGAAATGATTGCAGATATGGCTATATAAAAGTTCATAATATCACATCATTGGGAACAATTAATATAATTAGCATAAATAGTTTAATGTAGACGAATGTAGGAGAGTAAAAAGTTACACGATAACATTTCTAGATTTCATTTTTTAATGTCTAAAAGAATAAAAGAAAATGGTATCAAAATAACAGAAGTTAGAGATCTTTATTGCCTCTCTAATTGAAGTGGACGTAATATAGGCCTTTAGAAATATAGAATGTGTCCCATTTTCTCTTAGGACTTAACAGCTTCTGTTTTAAGGGGCCCATTCGAGGTAAAAGGTGTGTAGCCACAACCGTCTCCTATTACAGATCGGGCTCTCCTTGGCGCCGTCGAGTCTCGGCCTGGTGTGAAGCTATAGCCGGCGCAAATGTGACAGGGGAAAAATGTGTCGACTAAGTGTCCCATCATTGTCCAGTAGCTCTCTGCTGAAATAAAAGTTGTCGCCAAAATGTTCTGTCGACAATATGGACATTTTTTAAAAAAATGTGTTTACCATTTGACCAATATTAAATTCTTTTAATATATCGTATTTGAGAACCGATTTCATTTTGCATTCAAATTGAAATATCAATTTACTTTATATTATTTCAATGTAGAGCCGAATGCTAAGTTTGGTCCCGCGAAGTGATCATCGAGATTTTCCGGGCTATGGTGGCACCCAGCGGTACGTACTATGGGGGAACGCTTCGTCCCGCGTGCTGTCTCCCGTCGGCCTCGAGCCCCCTAAAAACGGTTAATACTCCATTTTAGGATGATTTGAAAAACGCCTCCTACTTTAGACTTGTGCATATATATATATACCTCACTACCGGGGCGGGTGGATAACTGGCTGGGAGCCTACTTATGGTATTATAACTATATGGTAGGTGACTAAGCCTTAGGGGAGGTGAGGGTATACACTGATTATATATATTACTATATATATACGCCACTAACAGTTCTCCCCTGGACGTCTCCCGCCCTTCCATATAAGTTCATTTATGCGTAGCGGCCTCACTCGCCCCGTTGTTAGTAACTGTTTGATAGGTTCCTCCCAAGGCGGCGCCGCGCAAATTTTAAACTTTAAGATGCGCACACGCTAATTATAAGCTTATATAGTGGATTATCCTTAGTGTCTTCGCGAAGGCGGCAAAAGGGGCGCATTCAATGTTACCGGGGCGCGCCGTACGCAGCTGCCCGGTGCCGCGCTAGTGACCTTGTATTATTATCTTCCTCAGAATAGTAATTGTATGTGCCGCATGGGCGCGTCTAAAAGTAGCACGCCAGCTTATTGGTGCCCGGCTATAATTTTTATAACCTGCCTCTTTTTGTTATATTAATGCACAAAGAGTTTTGATGAAGGACGGCCGCCAACACAAACATTATATCAAATATATACGCGCAACAGGATTTTTAAAGATGAATTATTTTTTCAATTTTTAATTGAAAGATGCGCATGATACGCCTTACGTAACCAAAGAGGAGAGATCCGAGAATATGCAGTGTCTAAAATCTGTACTTACATTATTAAGTCGGTACCGATCTCCTCTCCCGTGCTCGCGCGGTGTCCGAGTTCTAACCTTGCTGACCTCCACTGGGGATAACGTCGGTGTATCATATTTAGCCTTTCATTAACTGAAGGTGATAACATTTTGACCAAAATGCTGTCCTGTGTGGATGTGCCAGTCCAGCTGCCCTCTTTGCTCTTCGGATGACAATCGTCAATATCGCCATCTTGACTAAACAACCTCTCCACGGCAGCTGAGCTGGCTAATAGGGCGTACCCTTATAGTTTGAGGAGTGAGAGAGCAAAGCTTAAACCATGCTGCCAGACCTGGTATTGCCTCCGCCCCACACGGACCACGGTTTCCTAGTGAGAAGGGTACTTGGTAGGTTCGTGAGACCCATTTACTGCAAGCTTGGCCCTAGGAGCTAATCCCAAGTTTTGTGTGCGAACTCTTCTCCCACTCCCCTAGCAATGTGTCTCAGCTCGGTATTATTGGCGTGTCCCTTTGCGTCAGTTTTTTTCTGAATTATTTGCCAGTGAGAACCCAGGTGAGTCACTCAAGAACCTCAATGGTTCGTTTGTGTGTGGCATTGAGAGCATTAATGGTCTCATGTGCTATTTATGAATATCAGCGGTTCACGTGAGCCATACTTTTGAATTTGAATTCCCTGACTTCCCCTGACCAAATCCGCAAATTTTCCCTGACAGCGTGTTCGTTATTTTTGGATGTTAAAATATTATTGAATCATTTTGTGTAAGCAAATATAATAGGCTTGATTGTGGCCGGGTCACTACATTAAAAATTACCTCTGAAAACCTTCTAGCTCTTTACCGGGAAGTCTGTTTCATCTTTTGTCAGTGGGTAGTTTGGGTGGGTGTATGTGCCCATCATTTTTTTTTTTATGCTTAGTTCGCACGCCTTATAGCCGGTTTGATATCCTCCGGAGGAGGCCGCCTATCCAACTTCGCCATTCCTTTAGTTTTTCTCTTTTCCGAAATAGTAAATCAGCCCTTTTATTTTACAAAAATAAAATGGAGATGAAGAATGCTTACATTACCAGTAGCCCTAGGCTGAGGTAATCGTCCAGGTGGTCGATCCCAACAGTCCTAAAGGTGGGAGATTGAATTCGGGCAAGTGAATCAGCCAAGGCTGGCTTTGTTCTATGCTCCATTTCGCATTCGACTGGCTGAAATTATTTGCTTTATTTTAAAAGCTGTCTTCCTTCTGTCAAAGAGCTTTCCAGGTACATTTGTGCGGAGGTTCTACCATCTATTCTCTGTCTTCGCTTAACAAGTTCTTAATGATTGATAAAGTGGTATAATTTTTATTTTTTTCAACCTTTTTTATCAACATCTTTCCTTCTTTTTGGTTCTGTTTTGACTGTTTGAGCAAATTCTTTTTATATCTTCCTATGGGCAAGCTCTTACATTTGTCAAACATTTTTTGAGTGATTAGAGAACTTTATTGAATACCTTTATTCATGTAAATTCTTTTATATACTTAGCAATTATTGCACTGTTCTTTGAGATAATCAGACTATGTTATCTTTCAGATTCTTCCACTAAATCTTGCTTAATTTATACAAAACCCTGCCTTCCAGTAGTTTTGCATTTCCATGCGAAAATATCAAGTCCTAATTTAATAATTTGCCACAGGTACTTAGAAGAAAAAGTTACACGCAACATCTATAGAACAGAAAAAAACTTAATCATAACTATGTCTACCTTAGAAAGACCTATTGATTATACCAACACTATATTTTTGAATTTTCTTAAATTCAAGGGTAGAATTGAGTCTTTCAGATGCAAATATATAGTGTATTATGTTGCTTATTTTCAGCTCTCTAGAAATATGCAGTGATGACATAGTCCATGGTAAATATTCACTTTAATTTATTATCTATTTCATTTGGACCTCCATTTATTATCAAATTTGAAGCTACCTGCTAAACCTTACATACTGGATAATCATTATATATTTTCAATGTTTCCTATTTAGATCTGTCCCCACGCAGTATTAAAGAACATTTTTATTCATCTACGAATTAAACCAGTTTAATTAATTTACAATCCTTGTATAACTTCAAATTTCTTGTTATTAAGATGAACTGATTGAATAAAAATGTTTTGGTTATGGTTATCATTATTAGTTCAAATTTGATGGTCATTTCAATATCTGTATTGAGTTATGATAATTATTTGTTTTGTATTATTGTTTAACTATCACCCAAAAATAGTATAAAAATGCATGTACAGTATATGCTTGTATAAGGAAAATACTTAATGCAGAAAGTTCCTATATTATTATTCTATATAGGGTTATAAGAAGCTATGGCGGTATCATATATTAAGGTAGCTTTATAATTATTACTATATTATAATTTCTATATATATATATGTTATACTAGGCCTACGTTGGTGAAAACGAGAGCAATATCTAGCTTGCCATATGTGGAGTTCGAGGTATATATATTATATATTTTATAAATATATATATATCATTATTTATATACTCCACGAATTATATATATTCTTTAGTAATATATTATATGGTATATAATAGTATTAATTTATATTATTCTATAATTAATAAGTATGTTATATATTTTATTATTTATTCAATAATTATATATTATTAGTATTAATTATATATATAATTAAATATTTATAATATATATTGATTCTCTAATAACCTATATTTTTTTAATTTTAATGATAGACAGTACCTTAATTATTTGAAGTATTTAAATATGAATTAAATTAAACTTCTAAAGTATAAATATATATAATATAATGTTTTATTATATTAATATTAATAGATATAATTTTATATCATATAAAGGTTAGGTAGGACTCATTATATTTAATATTTGGTACTTATATTCTATGTGCCTGGGACAGTATATATATATATATTATATGAATAGCTTATTTTTTATATATATTGATTATATATGTTATATATATATAATTAGATATTTATTAAATAGATATTTTTTGAGTCTCAATCGAATTAAATGCATTATAGTAAATATATTATTATATAATATATATATTATAGTGCCATTGTGGACCATAGTCCTTTACTGGAGTAAAGTACGGTCTTATAAGGTTATAGTACCCAATAGATTTTGTAAAGTTGAAGTGATCGTGAACTAGCTGATATGTGAATCACAGCGCATCAGCTAGTTTGACTATAATAGAATTAAATTTGTCGGGTGCAATTTTCCCTTATAGAACGTCAGACCAAATATAGAATAGTTCTAATAAATCAATTTAAAATGCTGTAAAAAACGGTGGTGATAGTCGAATATCATTCATACTTCAAACCAGTACAAGGTTAAATTCATCTATTTTATGATAATACCACTTTACACTATGAAGCATTATGAAATGAAAGCTGAGACTGGAAAAAATGTGAACTTAAAAAAATGGAGTACTGATATTATTACATAATATAATCTTAATATAATTACTTATCCAATGGGGTTCACCGATCATATATATATATATATATATATTATATATATATTATTATTCTGGGCAGATGTTAGGAAGCTTTAGAGTAATAATCTATTACAGTTTAAGTAAATTAAGATCTCATTAAACTAATAAGCTTTGTGACTTTGCCTAATACTTTTATCCATCATACATGCCGTTTTACCTATTTATCAATCCTATAGACCAATTAACTAAAAAACATATACATATATACTTATAATATATAATATAATATACCTATCCTATTAAATATATTCTTATATTACTTACTTATATATACATATTATAATTATTATTATATACTCCATATATATTTAACATTGTTATATATAATTAGTAATATATAATATATATATTAATACTTGTATTATATATATTATATTAGTTCTATATTATATATAAAATATATATAAACATTATATGTATTATAAATCATCAGGTTATAATTAGACATATTGTGCTATATAAGGGTGTAGGTATTCGAATGATTTGCAACATTCTTCTACATTCAATTCAGACGAAGGTCAATTCAAGCCATTAACCTATGGTATATATATTCTATAT
>JABUQX010045132.1:5000-12320 GCA_015478945.1 Trachelipus rathkii | reverse complement strand
TCACTTCGTGTAAGCGCTTTCGTCGGTGGGAGGGAATACCACTCACCCAATGCTTGGCTTATATTTCTAAGTATTCGCTCACCGCTGATCATTTTCTCCAGCACTCTTGCCAATAAGATCGAAAGTCTAGTCGAAGAGCAGAATAGTAATCAGTTGATGAGAGGCGGCCTTGTCGAATGGCTTCCGGGAGGTACCTGGAACAGCTCCGAAATAAGGGCGGCCATTTTAGCCTCTCTATCAGCATGATTTGTTCTTACGGGAGTGGAGCAGACGAAGAAATTGTTGTATAGCGGATACCATTGTGTTTTTAGAATTAAGGGGTTTTAGTGCCTGGAGTTCGATGACGCGAATCTTGAGTAAAATGACATCAGAGTGGTCTTAGTAAAGGAATAGAATTCGAGAAAGGATAATCATTATAGCCATTAATTCTGCAATAAAAATTGCACAAATTACTTGTGCATTTGATGTATACCCTTCGAAGAGAGAGGGGCATCAAATTTAATTCAACTGCAAGGCTCAATCGGAGCGATAACGATCGCGAAGGCGCTAGTGGAGATAGATCGCCTCGTTCTTTGGATTGGGGATCTAACAGATGTAGTAAGTCAACCAAAATCTAACTTCGATCGGATTAGGGCTATGTGGAGACGTAAAAGAAACTTGCTATCAGCACACCATTTTAGGCGAGCATGACGAAAATAGGTCAATCACGCGATGACAAGTCGTTTTCATGAGTTTCATGTGCAGTGCCTTTGTTAGGTGGTCTTCTAGAAAGAGGCCTAGAAATTTACTTGTGAAGTTATATAAATGGGTAAAACCATGTAAGTTTAGGTTCGCAAAAGGAACGGTGGCAGGTCTCTTCAATTCCCTTGTTTTCTACAATAGTACTGGTTGAGGGTTTAGGCTGGAGTGAAATTGGAAAAAACCATGAGTTACCCCATTGTAAAATTTTCAATAGCTAGTTGAAGTTGCCGTTTCAAAAAATGGCAGCATGTCACCGGCAATGTATAGGTCATCAACATAGAGAGAAAATTTGACCCTCGCTAGGATAGAAGTAAATGATGTCATTGAATCATAGAGCAAATAATAATACACTTAGAAATCTGCCCTTTGGAAGACCTTCATCTATAGTAAAGTGGCGTGATCGAGCAAAAGAGCTCCAAACCTGGATGGATCTGTTTGACAGAAGGCATTTAATAAAGAGAGGGAGCTGGAGTGGAATGGAAGTTCTCCACGTCGTGTCATAAGCTTTTCAAGGTCAAAAAGACACCAAGAATCATCCCATGTCCAACTTGAGAAGGCTTCCCAGATGTCATTCACAGCTTTAACAAGTAATCCGCGGTCGAACGATTTTTGCGGAAACCAAATCCCAAGATTTTTAGGCGAGATGACGAAATAGGTCAATCACGCGATGACAAGTCGTTTTCATGAGTTTCATGTGCAGTGCCTTTGTTAGGTGGTCTTCTAGAAAGAGGCCTAGAAATTTGACTTGTGAAGTTATATAAATGGGTAAACCATGTAAGTTTAGGTTCGCAAAAGGAAGGTGGCAGGTTCTTCAATTCCCTTTTTTCCTAAATAGTACTGGTGAGGTTTAGGTGGGTGAAAAATGGAAACCATGGGAGTTACCCCATTGTAAAATATTCTCAATAGCTAGTTGAATTGCCGTTCAAAAATGGCAGCATGTCACCGGCAATGTATAGGTCATCAACATAGAGAGAAAATTTGACCCTCGCTAGGATAGTAGTAAATGATGTCATTGAATCATAGAGCAAATAATAATACACTTAGAAATCTGCCCTTTGGAAGACCTTCATCTATAGTAAAGTGGCGTGATCGAGCAAAAGAGCTCCAAACCTGGATGGATCTGTTTGACAGAAGGCATTTAATAAAGAGAGGGAGCTGGAGTGGAATGGAAGTTCTCCACGTCGTGTCATAAGCTTTTCAAGGTCAAAAAAGACACCAAGAATCATCCCACCAATTGAGAAGGCTTCCCAGATGTCATAGTCCAGCTTTAACAAGTAATCCGCGGTCGAACGATTTTTGCGGAAACCAAACTGGAAATTTGAAAATGCCTGGCGATCCTCCAGAGCATGGAGAAAGCGGCCTGAAATCATTTTCTCCATTAATTTGCAAGTATGACAAATGAAATTGGTCTTTGGTTGTCCGCCAACTGGATCCTTCACAGGTTTTGTGAAACTAGGGATTACAAAAACAGTAGTTCAAACCGATGGAAAAGAGGCTCCATCAATTCTGTTTAACAGATCCAGAGAACACTGAAGCAGAGGGTGAACATGACGGACATAATGTCCGAAATCTTGTCCAGTCAAACACTGACTTTGCTATAGTCAGGGCAATTCGATAGTCTTCAGGTGTAAAGAGACGGTTATAGGTATGACCTTTACCCTTTTTGCTGTTGAAAAGTCTGGCGGTGCAGTGTTAATTCTCAATTTTGAAAGGTTTCAGGATAGTGGAAAGAGCTCAAGTGGCTAGCAAAACTATAAACTAATGCATCTGCAACAGCTGCAGGAGCAGAGATCGTATTGGTTATATCAGGCCCATAACGGAGGACTTGTGGGTGAAGAGTTGTTGGAGTGGCGAGATATTTTCTATGCAGCTTTCCACGCTAAAGAAAGGGGAAGTGTGGAGTTGACAATAGAAGTATAAGTTGGAAAGTATTGTTTACGTGTTTGGTGATTAATTCGACGATATTTATAGCTGCTTTAAATAATGTTTGATGCAGTTGGGTTCTTTTGTAATGCCTGCAAGAGTTTTCTTCTCCGGTTAGTTTGTTTCTTACTTTTGGGACCACCAAGGTTTGCCAAGAACGCCTACCTGCAGGAAGACTGCTGAATACAAAGAAAGCTTCTGCTGCTAGTAATTTGATAAACTTGTTGGGAAGAAATTAAAGATATCATGGTTGGAAACCTCTTGTTGAAGAGAGAAATATATATATATATATATATATATATATATATATATATATATATATATATATATATATATATATATATATATATATATATATATATACATATATATGTATATATATATATATATATATATATATATATATATATATATATATATATATATATATATATATATATATATATATATATATATATATATATATATATATATATATATATATATATATATATATATATATATATATATATATATATATATATAAATCTCTCTAATATAAAAATAACTCCTTGATGATTCTTCACTTACCAGATTAGATCCCGGCCCTCACAGAACTGCGGTTTAATTGCAGCATATATATATATATATATATATATATATATATAACATATTATATATATATATATATATATATATATATATATATATATATATATACTCTATATATATATATGCACACATGTGTAATATATATATATCTCTCTATCTTTACTCTCCTCTCTACCATTATATATATATATATATATATATATTGTTTATATTATAATTATATATATATATATATATATATATATATATATATATATATATATATATATATATATATATATAACAGCTCCAAATCTTATCTGCCTCCAGTTAAGCTCAAGCCAATTTTTTTTTTAAAATCTACGTAATCGAATAGTTTTTTGAAAGCTCTCTTGTTGCCACGTGCGTGTTTTTTTTTTTAACAATGCAGAGTTAATAATTATAATATAAAATAATTACATTATTTATACGTTAAGGAAAGAGTTATGTTGTGACTCAGTTAGTTTGTAGAAATTCAAACTACTTATAAGTTAAGTAAAAAGGTTATGGTTTTAGTTGGTTATAGATTAGAACTTTTTTTTATATAATATATTATATATTTATTGAAGTTGCTTTAATAATAAAGTTTCAATTTGACTTTAGGTATTTTCACTTCAATTTTATGAAATGTGTTCGAATTCATACAATCTGATATGTATATATATGGTGGTGGGAGGCAGATCAAGCGACACAGAGATATACTCTCCTCTCACCTACCTCTCTCTCCTCTCTTACTATATATATATATATATATATATATATATAAATATATATATATATATATATATATATATATATATATATATATATATATATATATATATATATATATATATATATATATATATATGAATTTAAATACTAATTAGGTTCTACATAAATTATATTTAACATTATATATTATGATGCTAAAATTACAATTCAGCATATTTTTGTTTTTTGGGGATTATTTGGGGAGTGATATACAGTTTATTTCATTTTTACTAAAAGCAAAAATTAAGCAAACGAGTGAGACTAACACAAAATTGTTATTTAATTCTGTTATCAATAAATATGTTGTAATCCCAATGCTGGAAAAAAATGTCCTAACGGATTTTTAGGAACAAACCAGAAAAATGCCACTACAAAATTTTCCATTTACTGAAAGACATCTTTTTCATAAGAGTAAGCTTCGCAAATTATTTTCTATTAGAAAATAATTAAAAAAATTCATGTATTTTTGTTAATATTTCGTTAGGACATTATTTTCTAATAAAGCTTAGGCTTCTTTGAACAAACCAATTTACTTTAAAGTTTGAATCACATAATTTTGTAACATATATATGTATATATATATATATATATATATATATATATATATATATATATATATATATATATATATATATATATATTTATATATATATATATATATATATATATATATATATATATATATATATATATATATATATATATATATATATATATATATATATATATATATATATACTATATAAATATATATATATATATATATATATATAATAGTGATACACAGCGGATGTCATTTTTTTCGCATCCGCGGATGCGAATGTTTGATTTTAACATGCGGATGCAGATATTTTATATATATATATATATATATATATATATATATATATATATATATATATATATATATATATATATATATATATATAGGTTTAAGCACAATCTATATATATAATTGTTACCCGGGTGCAGGGCAGGGAACCCAACTCAAATGCCACCAAACTCTTTACCCAACCTCTCTATCCTTAATGGAAGAGATTTACAATGATTATGTTCTTTTTATATTATTGAAATTAAATAGGAAGGTTGTACTTGAGAAACATCAATTTTCTGCCTTTTATGCTGAGAGTCTGTTTCTCTTTTCATCATATATTAACCAAGCATTGCTTTAAATACTCTCACTTGGAACACTAGTTGCAGGACAGGCCAAGTATTTTCTTGCAAGTTTATTTCAGCTTGGGTAAATATTTTGCTTAACTTTCCACCAACTAATAGGGTTATCATTTGTTTCTAGTCGTTTTCCTTGGTGATAATTTTCAATCATTTGCACTACATCTTTGGTAATGCGTGTGTTTCTTCATCACTACTGGACTGTAGAAATTCTTCCAGTGAATCTGTTATTGATTTACTTGTAGAAGAGTGTTGGTTCTGTAGATTTCGTTTTTCCTTTTAATGGGTGGCGAATTAATAGACTGTTAGGATTGAAGTTTTCAACTGCAACACAAAGTGACAATTTAACTTGTTCTAACATTGTGTTACAAAAAAAACTTGCCTTTATAACGGGATCTAAGTAAGTTGCAATAGAATGAAGGTCATTAATTTCCACAGAACCAAAACGTTTTCTAGCTCTAGTTTTATTACATCTTTCATTCTTTTTAAACCGTCATCATTTTCATTTGAAGATGGTTCAAAATGCTTCCTTAGCGTTGAGATTAATGGTATTACATCGGAGACAGAAGCTGTAGAGGCGCTGATTTTTTTGGTAATTTCTTCAAATGGTTTCAATAGCTTAATGCAGTGTGATATGATGTCATTTTCCACATTAGTAAGAATGTTAACTTTGGAATACGAACTGGCGTACAAAGCAAGAGGTTCTTTGAGCAATACCATTCTTTCCATCATATGAAGTGTACTAATGTCTTTGATAACATTAAGATATGGAATATCAAGCCGTTTTTGAATTGCCTTCAACTCATTTTCATTTTCATTTTCTTTTTCAGATTCATCTTAAGTATTTTTATTATAAAATTCTTTATCAAATCTCGACAATAAATATCCGCGCAACATCCGCAGGGCAAAGCGCGGATGCGGATCTTTAATAATGTGCGGATGCTCCGCGGATGCGGATGTTACCTGCATCACTAATATATATATATATATATATATATATATATATATATATATATATATATATATATATATATATATATATATATATATATATATATATATATATATATATAAATATATATATATATATATATATATATATATATATATATATATATATATATATATATATATATATATATATATATATATATATATATATAACTACTATTATAAATGTATATATATATATATATATATATATGTATATATATAAATATATTTATATATATATATATATATATATATATATATATAAGGATATATATATATATATATATATATATATATATATATATATATATATATATATATATATATATATATATATATATATATATATATATATTTATATATATATATATATATATATATATATAAATATATATATATAAATATATATATATATATATATATATATATATATATATATATATATATATATATATATATATATACATATGCACTGTGTGTATATGTATAGATATATATATATATATATATATATATATATATATATATATATATATATATATATATATATATATATATATATATATATATATATAAATATATAAAGAAAATTTAAATGGAATTAAAAAACAAAATATATTAGGATAATATCTAACTCGTTTTATATAATGGTGGAGATATTTATGTGATCTTCCTGCAAGATTTTAAGAATTTTACCAACTCTAGATTAAAAATACAAAATTATTTTCTGTGATGAATCAGCAAAAAAAAATCTAACTAGAAATTATATACGAGGTACTCATATTTTGAATTTTCTCTGCAGTTATCAATTTAGATATAAATGATTAAATTCCAATAAGACCAGTTGTATGAAATTCCTATAGGACCAAATATACGTAATTCTTGCTGGATATAGATGGTGTATTTCCAATAAGACCAGTTGTATGAAATTCCTATAGGACCAAATATACGTAATTCTTGCTGGATATAGATGGTGTATTTCCAGCCGTAAGACCAGTGTATAGAATTCTATAGGACCATTACTTGTAATTCTTGCTGGATATAGATGGTGTGTATTTCCAATAAGACCAGTTATGTAAATTCTATAGGACCAAATATGTATTCTTGCTGGATATAGATGGTGTATTTCCA
>JABUQX010045131.1:2500-22500 GCA_015478945.1 Trachelipus rathkii | reverse complement strand
TATTATTATTATTATTATTATTATTATTATTATTATTATTATTATTATTATTATTATTATTATTATTATTATTATTATTATTATTATTATTATTATTATTATTTTATTATTATTATTATTATTATTATTATTATAGCAGTAGTGGTAATAATACTATCATTTCAATTTGCTATTTAAATCATTAATTTGGGAAGCTACTCTGAGGGGATCTAAGTTTGTTGTAAAATAGAAAAAGAAATCGACGTTACCAAAAGTTTAAAACTAGTAATTAGATTCCTTTATACAGAAAATATATGAGTGAAAAATATACGAGTGGAATTGCTTAACTGTGAAAAATATATAAGAGTGGAAAATATTTAAGTGAAAATATATTAGCAAAAAAGTTTGTAAAGATTGATTTATAAAACTATTAATAATTTTCTTCAAATAAGATCTAACGTCCATATTTCGAATGAATCTCCGAGCAAGAACGCTTGATAGTTTTTATCCTCTAAAACTATCCTGTTTCTGGTGTGCTTCAATGAGATTTATATTGACGTAGTTTCAAAAGTTTGCTTATTAGCAAACCTAAATATTAATGAGTCCAAACTGATTTTAAAGAGAATCAAACAAATCTGGATTTTTATAAACCATGAAAAAGTATCAATAACAAAGTTTTATTCATGCAGATTTATTTCCCCCTACCAATTCTTGGACAGTAAATACTTTTAAAAGAATTAATTTTAGATCATTTTGCAGGATCCGACGTAGACATCGAAGAATTCTATTAGTTTCGTGGAATAGAATCGATCTGACCATGTTCTGTTTTTTAGGATTGCTACTTAATAATAATAATAATAATAATAATAATAATAATAATAATAATAATAACAATAATAATAATAATAATGAATATAATAATCTTAATAATAATAATAATAATATAATAATAATAATAATAATAATAATAATAATAATAATAATAATAATAATAATAATAATAATAATAATAATAATAATAATAATAATAATATAATAATAATAATAATAATAATAATAATGATAATAAAATTAATAATAATAATAATAATAATAATAATAATAATAATAATAATAATAATAATAATAATAATAATAATAATAATAATAATAATGGCATAATTCTTTAATAATATTAAATTACAGCTCCTGATTTTATGCTATTATTAGAATTATTATTATTATTATTATTATTATTATTATTATTATTATATTATTATATTATTATTATATGGTTTTATAGTGTAAATTGTTATTTAGTTTAAGAAAAATGTTATTTTCTTCTGATTTTAAAAATTATAATTTATTTATTAATTAATTATTCATTATTATTATTATTATTATTATTATTTTTATTATTAATATTATTATTATCATTATTATTATTATTTTCATTATTGTTATTATTATTATTATTATTATTATTATTATTATTATTATTATTATTATTATTATTATGGTATTATTTATTATATAATAATTAAAAATTAATAATAATAAAATATTATTATTATTATTATTATTTATTATTATTATTATTATTTATTATTATTATTATATTATTATATATTATTATTAATAAGTAATACACCTTGTATTATTATTATACATACAATATAGAGAACAAGAACATTGACCCTCACACACACACACACACACACACACACACACACCACACACACACACACACACACACCTACACGCACACACGCACGCACATACACAAAGACAAAAGATGCGTAAGCATTTAAATGAGTTCTTTAGTCTCTCATTTGCCAAAGACTCACCAACTTCGAAAGGTTTAAACCGCTTGCTGAATAAGGCAATAAATTGTAGATAGTGAGACAGACAGAGAGACTGAAACCACGCAAGGCAAATAGGGATTTTAATTGGGCTAAAAAGTACTTTCCATCTGTAGTTGCCGCTTTCAAAGATCTTTAATAATGCATGGCATTGCAGTGTAGTGAATTGCGCACTAATTAAAAAGTCCATTAAGCTCACGCTCCATATATGTCTTCTATTTATTTTCTATTGTTTCCCCTTTTCTTACCCATTATATAATATAATATACTATATATATTACTAAATATCTATATATACTATATATATATATAATATATTATATATATCATATATATTATTAATGAAAAACACTATTCAATATATAATATATATATTATATATATATATATGTAATTATATAATATAATATATTATTATATAATATAATATATATAATATATATTAATAATATATATACTATACTATTAATATATATATATATGAACTAATATAATATATATACTATATATATATTATATAAATATAAATAGTATATTATAAATATAGAGCCATAGTATAATTATTATAATAATAATAATAAAATATATAGAAAAAATATATTATATAATATATAAAACGTATAAAATTATATCACCTATAATATAATATATACTTACTAATATAATATAATAGATCCTATATTATTAAGAGTAAAGTATATAGTTAATATTATATAATATTTATATATATATAAAAATATATATTTATTATATATATAAATAGTATAATTATATATATATTTATTATAATATACATATATTAATATATATTTATATTATTAAAATAATATTATATATAATATATATATATATTATTATTATATATTATATATATATAATATAATAATATAATTATCTAAATATATTAATAAGATGATATATTATTATATATAGTAAAAATATGTGTATTATAAATATATATCAATTATTAATTTATAAATAATATATATTTAACAAAATATATAATATATATATATATGATAATAATTAATATATAAAATTACTATATAATATATTATATATATGTCTGCCAACAATAAATATTAAATTGCGTAAGGAGAAAAGGGATAAAGCATATTTCTATAAGTATGAAACGTCAATTGAAAACCTCTGTCTGTTTACATTAAACACCACCTGAAAGCAACTTAGCTGACGGGATTGGTCGGAGTGGTTCGGTAGCTCTATGTGGCCAATTTGTTTCACCTGATTTGGTAGAGTTCATTTTAATCTACAAGGGATGTAAATGGGTTTCTATTATTAAATTATATAGTAGAAGGAGTATATATATATGTAATATATATATCTATACTACCTATATATCACTCCGCTATATATATATCGACATAATATACCTCATAATAATATATATATATACATATAATATATATATACTAATATAATATAATATATACTATACATATATTAAATATATATTATATTATATTGATTATAATATATATTATTATATAGAGATGATATGTATCTATATTATATAATATATATATATAAAGTAAATATCTGATAAAGGCGGACTATTTGATATAGAAGCATTTCCCTCTGTAGATTAAACTAACGTCTCCCGTGAGTCAGGTAAACAAATTGATACTACAGCTCTAAACCACTCCGACATCCAGTCAGCTCAAAAAAGTTGCAACTTTCAAGTGGAGCCTGTTTCATATGATATCGAGAGGTTTTCATTGCTTCTTCACCTCATTGATAGAATAATATAATATAATATCCTACTGATCCATCTACTAATAGTAATTATTAATTACAAAAGTATTATAAATATTATATATATATATTAATAATATATACTTCTCTATAAGAGGGTATATATTATAATATATAAATATATAAATATATATATATCAGTACATAGATATCAGTAATAGATATCAGTTCCGGATAGACATAAAAACGTTTAATCTCTGTAGATTAAACTGACCGTCCTGAGACAGGAAACAATATGGTCATTGCAATAATCACTCCAACCATCCTGTCAACACAAAATTGCATTCATGTCTGCTGTTAATATAATTCGATTTTTATCACGTTTCGTCTAATAGAGAATGGTTTTCCCTTTATCTTGAAATTAATACGTATTATAAATATTCCTTCAAATAGGCAGCCATAAATATAAAAAAAGTAAATAAACTTGAGAAGCAGAACGATGATGGTCGATGATTAGATTCACAGAGAAAACAAGTTTCTTTATCTATTGACTTTTTTTTAACTTTGCATGTACAGTATTACAACGTGTTCGCATTAGTTACATGAAGTTTTACTATCCGCACAATGGCGCACATAGAATTAGTGTTTTGTCTGAAGCACGTGTTATCAATGAACTTTAAAAATGAGCAAAAAATGGGTTTAAATCATTTTTAGCAGTATCACGCAAGTTCATGAGGAAGATGAATGTAAATTGAGTTTCATTTCATTTTTTTATTCATGTTTAAAACTTGAATTTATTCAAATTTAGGTTGCTATAATGCTACAAAGATTATGAAGTTTCTTTGCTATCTACTTCCAAGTTTCCATCCATTAATATGTGAATTTTACTAATTAATATTTGAATACATCTTTATTTAAATATTACTACGCATTTTATTTTAAATTGCTTTTAATTTACTAAATCACTCATTAACTTTATTTGGCTGAAAAATTTATTTTCATTGGAAATCAATAATAAAAAAAATAAATCATATATTTTATTAAACATTGTCTATCTCGATTTTGCCTAATAATAAAGTGTTCGCATAACCACGTGACCTTTTTTGTTGCTATTCAAGCAGTCAGAAAGATCTTCTAATTATCCATACATTAAAGGATTTAAGGAATATTAATTTTACTCTAGATCTTCATTCAGTTATCTAGAAGAGTCAATAACATTAATGATGAAATGAAGATATAGTACATTATATTTAATATCATGAAAGAAAAAGACAGTATATCTAAAATAGTAATATAAAAAGAATTAAATGAGGAATAACATATATTACTGAATTTGAATAATATTTGATCAATGCATAAAGATCAGAGTAAATAATATTTATTAAATTATTTTTATTAGCATGATTCATACTTATCAATAATAAAAACTAGAATCATAGTGAATGATATATCTAATATGAGTGGATATCAGTTATTGATCTCTTATACTATATTAGAAGTTAACTAGGAACAAATCTCAGCCTTGATGCAGGTGGTGATGCAGATATGTCACCATGATCATAATCGCATGTTTTTAATGTTATTTGTAAGTATTATAAAAAAAAAGAACTTGATTAACATAAACAATAGTTCTGTGGACAATTTATGGAGATTAGGGCTTTAGCCACAAAATCAAGAAAATACGGATTTTCATAGTCATACGTCAGATTTAGCGTGTATTGCTAGTACAACAGATAAGCCTAAAGTCTGTTAAGGCATAGAGGATCCTGCTCATTTGAGTGGAGAAACGATTGCACATACCTATTTTTTTATTAATACAAATCATTTATTTTTATTACAATTCTTTTATAAAGTATCAGTAATTGATTGCTTTGAATGCTAATGGGGAAAGTCTTTAGCATATTCAAAATTGATATTTGACATTCTAGCAAAATTTACAAATTTTTCATTTTCAAGACAAATATTGTCATTCTCTTCTGATTTCTTTAGTTATGATGCACAAGTTTAATAACCTTTATATATGAGTCACATCCCTAAAACTAAACAGCTCTATTACACGATGCGGATCCAATGAGCACTTTATTGATTATATATATATGTATTTAACTATATATATATATATTATCACTTTATATATATTATATTCTTATATTATATATATTATATGTATATATTATATACATTAATTTTATATAGATTTTTATTAATTAATTATTAATTATTATATTATTAGATTATTTCTCTAATTATCTCTCTTTTTCCATCTAAAAATGTATTTATTGATTGGCTAATATATAGTGTATTATGAATATATATATTTACCATATTATTACTTATTAAGATTACTTCTATTTAGAACTAATTCTAATTCGTCTTCAAATGTAATTTTCATAAATTTATGAGATCAATATATTTTACAATACTCACACCTTATTATTCAAATGTAACTTATTGATTTTATTTACTCATATGATGTTATTATAATATTTCTAATGGGGACTGATAGAATAATTTGAAAAAAAATTTATTATAATGTCAATTTGTTTATTTTAATTTCGATTGCATTAATAAATGATTCTAGCTAGCTTCTTATATTTTATAATTAGATATATAAATATACGACAAATGTTTTATTTGTTTGTATTGACAAATGCATATATTATATTATTCTATTTATATTATATATTATTTTTTATTTATCATCGGATTGTACTTATTTAGTAATTTATTTATATCTATTAATCTAAAGAAATAAATATACATTATGTCAGTTATAATTCACTATTATTACGTATATTATGTTTACTTTATATATTGATGGTTGAGTAGGTATCAATATTATTTAGATGTAGTAAGATTATTTAATTCGATCCTCATTATATATATTATTATATTATTATTTATTATATTCAATTTATTATTTATATTTATATTAATTTATAATTATATTATTTAATTTATTATTTTATTATAAGTTTGTGGTGTATTATATTTATTACACCAATTGGATACTTTCCCGATTTGTAGAATTGAGTTCTCTGATTAATAATTTGTTCTGATAGTATTCTTCTGGCAGCCTATATATATCTTAATCATAATAATAATATAATATTTTATATTATTTCCTAGAGTAGGTACGTCTATTAGTTGTATATTATCTTATATATGTATTCTATTACCTTATTATAATTTAATTATTATATATGATATATAGTAATTAAACAAATTATTACTATTTTTATATACTTTTTATTTCAAGTTATATATAATAATTTACTTTATATTATCTTACTGTGTGTTATGAGGTTATTTGTTATATCTTATATTATTACTAATATTTTTTTGTATTTGTTTATTATTTTTTTATTTATAATTTTAATTTTTATAATTATTTATTCTTATTATTTATTATTTAGTATATAGTGCCATGGTAATGCATTTTTTAAATTTTTAAGTACTGCGACATCGATAACTTTATTATTTATTTTAATAATTGTAATATATTATCAACATTTTGTTATATATAATTTATTATTATATTATATTATTTATATTAATATTTAATTTATTATTATTCAATTTTTAATTTATAATTATTAAAATATGATAATAATATATATATATAAATAATTAAATATATAAATTTAAAGTACTTACCAATAATAATAATAATTAATAATTATATTATATTAATTAAATAATAATAACTAATAATATTTATATTAATAATATCAAATAATAATTATAAGTATTATTAAAATAAATTATATAAATAATAAATAATAATAATAAATATATTAAAGTGCATGCTTAAACTATTATAATACTTCTGAACTACCAATAAATGCTAGTAATATAATTACATAAATTAACTAATAAAATAATAATATTAATTAATACAAATAACAAATACATAATAAATAAATAAATAAATATATATAATAAATTATATTATATTAGAATAATAATTATATAAATAAGATAACATAAAAGCTTTATTCCTTTTGAAATAACATAATAATAAATATACTTTCACTTATATCTACTACAGATTAATAAAGGTGATCGATACAGTGACAATGGCTAAGTGATCACTATCATATATAACACTTATTATTATAATTTATAAAATTTATAATAATATAGAGTAATAATAATAAACTATCCATATGGATATCAGAATCATTAAGGAGAGTAAATATTAATATCATAATTGACGCAATCTATAATAGAAACTACGATCTTTATATAAAAGTAAGAGCATGAAGAATAAAAAGTAAAAATGACATGTATTTTGAAGAGGTAACATAATAATAGTGATTTTAAGATATAGCAAATCAAGATATTAATTCAATTGTAGATAAAGAGGTGAAATAAACAAACTCTAACTCAATTAGAGTGAATAATTAATAATTCAAGGAGATAATAACTATACGAGAATATAAATCATAATAAATGAGCATATACAGATAGGATAAAGAGTAATATATTACTAAGAAGTGAGCATCACAGTAGAAAAGTAGATGATTTATGAGAAGCTGAACCTACAAGTAAGTAAGATATCATAATAATGCCATAAATATAGAATAGAGATAACTAAAATCCATTAACCCTAGAGAGAAATATTAAGTATAAGTAAAATATAATAAAATAATAATAAAATAATAATAAAATACTATAATAATACATTAAATAATATATAATATTAATAATAATAATAATATATAAATTACATATGAGAGAGAATAATAATAATTAGTAATATATTATATATATAAAATAATCATAATAAATTAAATAAATAATAATATATAATAATTATTATATAAAATTAATTAATGAATATATATATTTTAGGGAATATAATAATCTTTAATAATTGTATCCTTTTAAATAATCAATTAAATTATAATAATAATAATATAATAATAATAATAAATATAATTAATAAATAATTAATACCTAAAATAAATTATAATAATAATAATAATATAATATCATAATATATAATAATATTAATAATTATAAATTATATAATATATATAATAATATAATAATAAATAATATAATTAAATAATAACTCACCTCAATACATCATACTATAAATCACCCTAAGCAAATCCACTGATTCTATCAATAATTAGAATAATAAGAATTATTAATTCATATAAACAGAATTAATCAAATTTAAGATATTATTATATATTATTATTATATATTATATATCATAAATGTGTGTTAGGAGATATTAAAGAATTTAAAAGAATAAAGAATTTTTTTTTCATTTATTATAATGTAAAAAAATACGGTATTAATAACTTCACAATCAACATAATATACAATAAGTGAGAGATAGAGAGTAAGGATAAAAAGAGAAGAGAGAGATAATTAATAATAGAATTTTGATAATCATTATTAACATTAAATAATTAAAATAATTAAAAATATCATATATTTACGATAATTGATGGAGCTAATAATATTATAAAATAAACAATTAATAATTTGTTCTACTTTTATTATTAGAATCAAATTATTATTAAATACATTATAAATTTATAATAGGAAATTCAGCATTTTAAAGGTACATCATGCAAAGTAAAAGATAAATTGAAAACTTCAAATAGATAACAAATAATTAAATACTAATAATAAATATATATATGAGTATATATAATAAATAATATAATTTAATTAATAATAATTTAATTATTATCTATTAATTATATTAATTAATTATTATTATTATATATTATTTATTCATATATATATTATATTATATATTTAATTAATTTATATTTAAATTATTATATTATTTAATATATTTATATTATTTATTATTATTATTATATTTATTTATTATTATATTATTATTAATATTATATATTATGTTATATTATTAAGGATTATCATTAAATTATATTTTTATTATTATTATTATTATTATTTATTATTATTTATTATTATTATTATTTTAATATTTATTAGCCATTTTATGATTTAATTAAAATTAATTCTAATAAAAATTAACTAGATAATTATATATAAATATATTATTATTATCTATATATATAGTTTACAATTAGAAACTATAAATTTATCCGTTATTAAAAAGAAATCTAATAATTCGTTCAAATTATATCGAATATGCAATTTATGAAATTTTATAATTTATTTTTTATTTTACATATGTTATCCTCTATTGAGCTCATCATCTCTTATTAGTTGATTTCGGCTCTCTGTCTAGTTGTGTGTTCTAAGTCTATTTTCTTCTTTTGGCCATTCTTTGAAAACTCTTTATGATCTCGGAGCACTCTATGTAATATAAACTTCTTTCTCTCTTGATTTCTATTTTTATTATTTTGTTTTTCGATGCTTAGTTCTTGAGTTATTCTCACTTTGTACAGGAGTATTATTTCAAACACATATAAAAAGATAACAAGAGAGCAACCATAAATATTCTTCTCACTCAAATTGATTAATTTAGTACATCGTTTGAATGATCTGCAGTTCTTAAAGAAGCTCTCAATGTAAGGTGCTAAACATTCTCATTCAAATAAAAGATAAAAATTTGGAATTTAATTTTGAATACGCTCAGTTTCAAAAATTTCATCAAAAATTGCATCTTTATATACACTGGTATCCATTGTATCATAGGTAGTATTATCAAATAATATGCCAAAAAATAAAAATAAGTTAAAGAGAGACCGCTTTTTGACCAAGCATCATGATGTACTCTCTGAAATCATTTGTATGGAAGGTAAAGAATATAGTTTTATTATACTATTATGATTCAGTATATGATTTTACAAATACTACTATACATTATCTTATATTATATATAAATAAACTATATTATATAATAATTACTATTATATATACTTATTAATAATTCATAATATATATATTAATAAATATATATATATAATATATATATAATATATATATATTTATATTATATACTCACATAATATATATATATATTAATTAAGTAATATTATATATATTATATTATATTAATATATATATATATATTTATATATTATATATATTAATTATAATATATTATATATATAATCATATATATTACTATATTAATTAATATATATATAATATGTAATATTATATATATATTATATATAATTATAGTATTTAAATATATATATATATATATATATATAATATATATAATATAATATAGTAATATATAATATATATTTTATTATAATATAATATATCATATATATTATTATATATTATAAATATATATACTATATATACCGTATATATTCTTTAAAGTTATTATATTGAAGTTATTTAAAAGAATAATTATTTATTTATCACATTTCTTTTATATAGTTAATTATAGAAATAAGTTCATATAGAAACCTGAGTTAACCCGGCCTGAGGAATTTTTTATATGTTAGTAATTTACCTAGTGCTACCCGGTACTCAGGTAAACCTTAGAGTAAAATATTTCAGTTCACTAGTAACTATACTCCCTAATAATAATATATATATATAATATATAAACTAATATAATTATAATATTAATATTAATTAATAGAGGTGAGATTCGAGTTGTCTCTCACTTTGCTTCATTACACTCACTAACACATAATATAGTTAACAAGTACGTAATAATATAATTATTCGAACATTAATTAGTATATTTATCTTCATTATTTAGTTTAATGAATATAATCTCATATTGACTTATAGGTACTGTATCCTATAAAGATATATTAATTTGTTTCAGTAAGCTCCATTTAATTTTGTATCCTAATCATGGTTATTAAAGTTATCTGGTTTTCATTATCCATTTTTTGTTGGAGTATTTATATATTAGAGTATATATTTTTTAGTTTTTTCATTTTTTATGAGAGTATTTGCCATTTCATATATTGAGATATACATACTAACGGGAGTAATTCTCGAGAACAAGTGGTTTAAAGACATTGTGTAATAAACTCGAGGCACACTAGAGAGATTAATGTATTCTTGTAAAGACCGATTTAGAGAGATGTTCAAAAAAGAGTACAATTTCATGTTCAATAATTATCGAATACCTTACCCAAATACTACTCAGTTTTCTGTGCCGCTGCCACGCAAACAGTGCAGGATTTCGTATAGAGCCCGATATTATCTGAATTTATCATTCTCCTCTTTTAATACACATCAATCTAACATTATCTTTTTTTTCACAATGGTTCTACTGTTTCGTACTTCTGATATAATAGTGGTTTAAGAGGTATAGCATTATAAATATCATAAAAAATCATAAAAAATAAATACATAATTAATGCACGAGAGTCCATAAAGTTGTGACTATATCATTACGAACTATAATAGTAAAATACTCAGTATTCTACTCAGGATACTATCATCATACTAGAGCTCACGTCACCTATATATTGAGAGACAAAGTGTATAGTTGTAAAGTAAAGTAGGAAGTCACATTATAGGTGAGATTAAATGTGTAAATAAAACTCTTATAGAATTATTGTTATCTCTACATTATCATATTTAAATAGGTGAGTATGGTATTATATTATAATTTCTTCCTCTAAATACTATTTTCAAATGAGTTATTAGATAGAATTATACTATTCATCAAAACTTATAAAGAGTTCTTACTATATAATATTTGTTATACATAGGTTTTACATTGCTTAGGCGCTAATACTTATTATTAGATTGCTGAGTAAGTAAAACGTATTCATATGTGTGGTTTAATTTCATCTTTATATTGGTTAGTCTATCACATTATAGTTGCGCTTTATTATTACTTCATTTTTTAACGTTAGTATTGTGTATTTCGTCACTTTATGGAATTCCTATTTTTGAGTTTAATATACTTACCATATATATACCCCCAAGAGTTATCAAGACAGTGCCTATAAGGAAGAGACGTAAATTAGTAGAACATCAATTAAGATAAGAGACAAACATACCACTCAAGAGAACTCACATATCTATACTAGATGTTATATATGTAACTTTGCATTTGGACTATAAATATAAAAGAATAAATTTTTTTCTTTATGCAAAATTTTTGCATAATTTAAAATAAAATGTGATATAATATAATATACATTATATACTTATATAATTTATAAACATCTTTAAAAAGAACGAGCCGAAAAATAGAGAAATTTACTTCAATTTCTATCTATCATTAGTTAAGACTATATACTCTGTATAAACAGAGAGAAGATCACCTATATATATCATTATATAATTTACTTGTAAGATTAAGTTATTTTTAATTTATACTTGTACATGCAAATAATATTACTTTTAGATCATGTTAAAATAATATATATTTATGTATATTTAATTTCATTGGATACTAATTTATGATTATCCTCTTCGCTATAGGTTGAACCAGTATCATTGAAATTTCTTATATTATCTTTAACACTTGTATGAATCATATTATAAGTTCTAAATTAGATTATCTTTAATCAATACTTAATTTAAGTAACAATAATCCTTTACGTAGGTTTTCTTATATTAACTTGATCACAATTTATTTAGTTATCAGTATGTATTCATTTATTATTACATTATAAAATAAAGTAATTAACTTATTTAAAAGTAAAGTTAGTTCTCACTTATATAATATAACTTGTTATCATTATTATAGTATTCACAAGTTTCAATTATCTATTAATACATATTTAATAATAAGGTATTACAACTACTTATTACGTAATGTGATTTTGAAATGTGCTTATTTGATATGACTTGTATGTCACTCTAAAATATATTAGTCTCAGGAGTATGTTCTATATTTACACTGACATATTTTACACTCCATACGAGAGATAAAAACATTCTTCTGTAGATTACTAGTGTTCCTTATAACATATTCAAAACATTTAAGAGTTATATATCAGTTTAGATGAATATATGATTTTAATTGAATTATTTTTATTATATGTTAATCTTATTTTTTTTCTCTTATTATTATATAACTCTTGGTATTATAGAGGAATTAATCGCAAAAATATTATACTAAGAGAGGATAATATATACACATTGAATAATTCTTGAATATTCGATAATATTTTAACGTACACTTTGAGAGATTTACATTACTTAGGATTAGACAGAGATCTAGGATACATTTTAAATACATATTAATTAATAAATTTGAATCAATCTCACTATAAATCAAGAACAACAGCTTAGCTATAGAATACGTAATCAGAGAGGAAGGGTAAATGTCACACTAAACAATGTCCCAGCTTAATTATAAGATAATAAGGAGAAAATTAATAATGTACATAATTAATCTAACATTTAATAAATAGTCCCTTCCTGTCTTCTCCAGGATCATAAGAATTCTACAATACAACTAAGTAATAAACAATATAATGAATAAGTCAAATATAAAATTATATGTGGAAAAGAGTTAAATTATCTGAAAGATAAAGGGTGTATATTTCATATATATAAGATAATCATAATTTAATATTATATAAATAATCACATAAGAGAATAATAAATGTAATAATATCAAATTATATTATATATTAATAATAGATAACATATCTTATCCAACGGAATAATAAATAATAATAATAATAATATAATATAATAATAATAATAATAATAGAAGTAAGCACATGAGATAAGTAATATTTATTACGTTGAGCTTTATTCACTGAGTATATTAAATTATATTATTATTTAATATTATTATTAATTATTATTATTTATTATATAATTATAACTTATTAATTATATTATTATAATTTATAATATTATTTATTAATTTATATTATTAATTATTATTATTATTTATATTAATTTTATCAAAAACAATTGTTTTATATCATCTTATTAGTCTTAGTATTGAAATTCAATGTAAACCCAATTATATTATTTTAAATTAATTATTTAATTATATATTATTATAAATTCATTATATTTTAATATTAATTGTTATTATTATTTATTATTATTTTGTTATATATTTTAATTTTTTATATTCTTATATTATTTATATTTATAATTAATTATTTATTATTATTAATTTATAAGTTCAGTAATAATATTATTATTTATATATTAATTATTAATTTTGCTTCCATTATTTTAACTGATTATGATAAAAATTTTATATTTATAAAATATTTATAATTATACCAGTATATATTAGATGGGTTAATGCAACTTCTTAATTATTATTTTATTCATTATTATTAAATATTCACATTTATTATTATTATTATTCATATTTTTATTATTTCACACTTAAATAATTATAAAAAAAATTTATTATTCAAAAAAAATATTTTCATAAATATTTTTTTTTTGAGATTTAGAAACAATCGACCAAAAAATAAATGTGTAAATAAATAATTAATTATAATTGTATTTATATACTTTGTTATTATATATATTTTATTTATTATTATATTTCTTTATTATTACTATTATTATATTATTTATTAATATTATTATATTTATGTATTTAATAATATATATTATTATATTATTATTAATTATTTTATTTTATATATATTTTTATTAATTATTTAAATTATTATTTTATAATTATTATTATTAATTATATATTCAAGAATTGATTGCATATGATAAGTTTTTTCTTTTTACATTTCTATTAATGCTTTTTATTATTTATTATTCTATTCATTAGAATTATTATTATTAATTTATATTTTAATTAATTATTATATTTATTATATTAATTAATTATATTTTAATTATTATATTATATTTATATATTATATTTTATTATTATTTCATTATTATTATTATTATTAATATGTATTAGATATGTAATTATTATTCCGAGAGTAATACTCATTATTTATTATTAAATTTGAGTATATCGGTGGTATTCTATTTATTATAATTCGAGCGTTTATTAATTATCGAATTTATTTTTAGAGATGTATCTGTATCAAGAGGTAATTTATTCATGGTATCTGGTAATTTATTGTATAGAAGTATGTAGTTTAGTATATACTGTAATATCTGGTTTATTAGAGGTATAAAAATATTTATTGCTCGTATTTCCCTATTATATCCGATATCTATATCATACTTAACCATTTATCGATTTACTTTTAAATATTATTTTATTATTTTTAAATTCTATCCGGATGTCGTTCACTATTTAATTATTTACTATTGATATAATTTTAATATTTAAATTATTTATTATTTAATTATTATTTATAGTATTATTTATTAATTTAATTATTTGTTAATTTGTATATATTTAATGACTAATTATTTATTTCAATTTATTATTTAATTATTACACTAGTTTCTATTGATTGTTTCTCAATAGTTTTGCATTATTTATTAATTTATTATTTATTATTAATTATTAATATATTTATTTATTTATTTACATTTATTATTTATTATTTATATTTTAATTATTACTATTATTAAATTATAATTGTATTTAAATTATTATATTAATTTATTATTTATTATTTTCTTTATTATTTCTTTGTAATATTATAATTTTATATGTTTTTATATTTTTTTATTTTTATGTATTTTATATATTATATTATTATTTATTTCATTTTAGTATTTAAGTTATTATTATTTATTATTTATTATTAATTTTAAAATTATTTATTATATATTTTTCTAGATTATTACTTATTTATTTTTTATATATATTATTACTTATATCAGAGTTCTAATGTATCTCGACTATTAGTATTGCAATTAGAGTTGGAGTTATGTTAATTTATTGATGATTAGTTTGGAATATGATTTGAGGATAAGTCTATTATTCATATCATACTATAATTATACTATCGAAAGCAAGATTTGAATAGAAGGGGTTTCTTCAGCCCTTGCTATCAGTCAAGAATATAATTTATTATTATTTTTTCTTTATAATAAACTTTCACTAATATTTATTATTATTTTTATGAGATATTATTTTGTTTTCTTAAGTTACTTCGTTCATATATTATTATTATTATCTAATATGTATTTATTGGCAGTGTCCACTGTGGCAAGAAATATTTTATCTATTATCATTATTCAATTAATTATTGTTGCACTTAATTATATTATTACTATTGTATTATTAATTATTATTTATTATATAATTATTATTATTATAAATTATTTATATATATTAGATTATTTATTATTTAATTATTCATATAATTATTATTATTATTATTATTATTAATTATTATTATTATTATTTATTATATATTAAATATTAGTATTATTAATATTAATTATTAAAAATTTATTATTAATGAGTACGTGAATTATAATTAGTGAAAATATTTATATTATTAATATTATTTAATATTATTATTATTAAGTATATTAATTATTTAATTATTATATTAATTTATTTATAGTTATATATACTAATATATATATATATATATACTATATATTATATATATTATTATATATACACATTGTTTAAAATAGACGCAAAAGAGGATAATGATTATTATTTTAGATTATTGTTTTTTCATTATTATTATTATATTATCTATTTATTATTATTATAATTATTATTATTATATTATTATTATTATTATTTATTATTATTATTTATTATTATTATTATTTATTAATTATTATTATTATATTATTTGTTTTACTAATTTACTATTATTATCATTATCATTATCATTAGTAGTAGTAGTAGTAGTAGCTTTAAAAATGTGTTATTTTTATTAGCAGTTGAAGTAGTAATAACAGTAACAATAAAAGATAAATACAATATTATTATATATTATTCATATACTTAGTCTATTTAACCTAAATTATAAATATAACCTAAAACTTAAAAAGTTCATATAACGAAAATATTAAAAAAAATACTAAAATCAAATTTTTTATTTTAATTAATAATTATTTTTAGAAATAGCATTAGAAAGAGTAAGGTTATGAAATGTTTGTTAAAATATACACAAGTTTAATGGGTATACTTAAAAAAACTTATCGTAACCAAAACTTAAAATCATAATAAAAATATTAATTAATAATAAAAATATCAATAGAATATTGTGCAAAGATCTGGAATAATCTGATACCTTTTATCTACATATATAGAGAACAGTTTGGTCTAAGACTATTTATTAAATAGGGCAAGAAAGATTATCAAAAAGAATATATCTCTTATTGTTACATTTGTGGACAAATAAAATACTGCAAAATCTTCTAGATATTGCTCTATAAGAATTTGCGTTCGTTCTCAAACAATATACCAAGCTTATGTTATAAGCATACAGGAGAACTTAATGTGCTGTAGCAAAACACTTACAGATACATGAATAATCATAAACTTACCGATTTTCTCGAAACCTGAAAACAAAGCGTTCATATTTCGTTATGACGTAAATTATTATATATTTCACGAGTAATATTACTATATAAAAGTTGTACTATATTTCCTATAGTTGAATTGTATTATGAATATATTTCTAATACTACCTATACGATTTTTCTATTTTATAGAACGTATATAATGTGTAAATCAAATAAAAAATTAATATACTGATTAGCTATGATACACGTGGTAGTGTTATAGTCTATACTATAACTAATATAGTATATATAGTATTTTCACTGTCATCATCTTCTATATTATTTAAACGTAATGTTACAAATGTAAATTTAATATCAATAAAATATCCTGTACCAAAATAATGTTAATTAAGGTCTTTATATAAATCAAATTGTCTCAATATTTTTCAATTTCTACAACTTTCTCAACATTTATTTTCAAAATTACAATACATTATTTATCATTTATTATGGCTCAATTATATATATATCTATATTATAATATATAATACTACTCTAGAAAATCTAATATCAGGAGGCATATTACTCACATATCACAAGCATCTAAATTACCTAATTTAGTTGAAAAACTAAAAGTATTATATACCTCAAATAAGAAATACGTTGTTTTAGAAGTTTTTTTTTAGTTAGCTGCGACATCGCTTGAGAGAGATGCACTATCTAATCACCAAGTTCAAAATGATCGAGAGTATAGTACTTTTTATATAAGTGAATATATTACAGGAGTGCCTATAAAGAACTACCTATGGATATGTTATAAGTATAAGAAGGTTTTATTATTAAATATAAAGCTATTGTCATAACATTTATTACTAAATTTTTTAGATCATCTATTAAATCATGTCATAACAACAATTTTGAATAAATGGAGACTTTTTTTGAGAGTAGTATATATAGGGTTTGTCGACAATCATATAGTGTAATATCTACTGTATACATGTAGACTATAATATATTGCTTCTATATATATGGTTTAGAGACTTGAGGTAATAGTAAGATTAGTTTCTGGAAAATAGTGAACTGTCCAATAATATAAGGTAGTATAATAGGTTATATAATATACATATATATATTACGGTTTGAAGGCTCTGAGATTATAGTTAATTGGTAATATATAAAAGTATTTATAGACTATACTAACATAGTTACTAGACGTTACATAGTCGATATAATATTTATATTATATGTAATATATTATATATACATATTTATTATATTTTAGTATATAAACGATATTTATTTATATATTTACTATATATTCATAAATATAGTTTATACTATATATTATATATATATATATATATATATATATATATATATATCTATATATAATATATATATAGGATGATACAGTGGCGTATCCAGAATTTTTTTCGGGGGGCCAACAAAAATCGTTCTTTATATATATATATATATATATATATGATATATAATATATATATATATATATATATATATTATATATCATATATACTATATTATATATATATATTATAATATATAAATATATGTATGTATAATATATATATAGCATAAACGTAGCACACACAAACTTAAATTCCCTAGAAATAATGGGAAGAATTTTTATATGAATTAACTAAAACTCATCTTACTTAAGTTGTAAATTTAATAGCTGACCTGCCAGATGGGCGAAGTTCGAAGGATAACATCTTCAATTTTATCTCATATTTCGATGTATGTGAGGAGGGCAAGTCCAATAAGTCTTTCATCCCCAATAGTATTTCTCCTCAAGTAGGTTTACAGAAAGTCTTAATGTTGAAAAGCTTCTTTCTACTGATAGCATTAAACACGGTAAAATTGCCATTTCCACAAGATGTAAATATTTGGAAATTGTGACTCGCGAACACGAAACTAGTCCATCTATTGGCGTTTTGGCGACTGTGCTGTGATGCCACTTCAACTTCCATAAATCCCATTCTGCTTTGACTAAATCCTCATTTGGGCTTTCGAGATCTTCCTTGTAAAAATATTACACAATCTTTTATCTGCTCATATGGCACATTACACCAGTTCGGTATGATAAATTGCAAGGAAAATTTAAAAACCTCTCCTAATGCCGATATTAAATCATCCAAAAATGTATAAAAATGGATGGGCGAT
>JABUQX010045130.1:42500-53203 GCA_015478945.1 Trachelipus rathkii | reverse complement strand
ATAGTAATTTTTTCATCAGGCATAAACACATTTTTATAAAGTGTAAAGCATAAAGACGCAATTGTTGTGTTGTTATCTAGACAATCTATATCAAATTCTTTAATGAAGCTACCTCTAAACTTCTCAAAACATTTTCTTAGTATATTAACATCTTGTACACAGTACTTTTCACATTCTTCAAAAATATTGTATTCTTTACCTATAAACTTATTATAGTACTCTTCCAAATTTCATCTTTTTCATTCTGTTGACATTTATCTATTCAAAGGAACTTTCTTATCAGGAATAGGTCGTTTATAATTCAATGTAATCTTTCATTTAAAATGATATAAGGAAAGAAACCGCTTGGATTGTCTTTTTACTAACCCCGTGCATTTAGGCAGCTTTTTCAATTGCCACATTGGTGTGAAAAGCAATGTATCCCTGAAGTGTATATTTCCATTCGATCCCATTGAAATTATTTTATTACCTCTTTTTAAAGGGTTTCTGCTGATAGAATCTGAACTTGGGTGGGTCAGTAATGATGCATATACGAACTGATGATCAAATTTTCCACCATTATGTGCAGCAACAATTACTTTTGACTTAGGATTTTTCTCTGAAAACTCCATCAGGAAGTCTATAAATTGATTTACAGGTGTTTTTTCGGTCTCTAATTTAAATGTTCTTGTTCTTGGACCACAATGTGAGCATACCTGCTCACCTTCCTTATCTGTACACGCTTCGCATATCATCTGGCATACCAGTAAATAAGGAAGCAATTCTATTATTCTTCTTCCTTTATCATCATAGCCTTTATCTTCCTGGTATGTCTCGATATCATAGTAACATGTATGAACCAACGGATCAGTATCTTTCTTCTTTTTAATTTTCTTTTTCATGTAGCATATATGATATTCGTCTTCTTTAGGCACGTATTTTTCTTTACATATAGTACAAAAGGCTTTTGTGCAATCGTGTTTGAAATTACCGTGGCGATCAGCATTTATTTGCACAATGCAGAGTGTACAAATCTTAATTTTCTTGCACGTATTATTATCCCGATGTTTTTTAAAACAGAATGCATTATAAAATTCACGATTACATTCACGACATTCATGGAATATACCATCGTGATCAAATGAGCCTTGACACTTATCGTATAGACACTGTCTACATCCATAATGTTCACAGTCTAATTTATGCGCGATATTATTGCTGTTGAAAGTGTAACAATATGTGCAAAAGATACCGTTTCTATATGCCCCGTGTTTTTTGGTATTCTCAAAACATAACTTTAGCTTATCTTCTTTTATAGCATAGTAATGATTAAATCCATCATGACCTATAATGTATAAAGGATCATTTCTGTTCTCGTTAGATGGATTATAAAGTATTTTTACTCCATTACCTTCAGGACCAAATACGACTATACGGCATTTTTCGATATTCTCGATTTTTTCAAAATCAGTTACTATGAAAGAATCTGTATATTCCATACCACATTTTTTAGCTAATGCTTCTGCCTCATTCTCAATTGTACACGAATATATATCTTTGACCTTTACACATTCTCTCGTTATTTTCCTAAACAAAACGACGGCTTTGAAAGCGCAACCTACATTGCCTTTCTCTAGGTGAACTTTACTAATGTAACGATGTTTGAAACTAAGGTTTTGTGGCTCGAATGCATCGGTTTTACAGTCATCGCCTTTGCCTTTAGCTAACATGAACACGGTCGCTACTACTTTGAATTTGGTAAAAGAGGCCTTATCACCTGACTGGAATGATCCTTCCAAACGTCTCATCATCTCTTTCACCCCAATATTGTCCAGTATATCCCTGTAACTGATATTTACGTAGTATTTCCGGTCAGGTGACTGATCATCGCCAAAAGTGAAATTAATACCCACCCTCATGCGTGCCCCATCGTAGTTCAAGTCTTGTAATACAGTATCAATGACTTCACTCACAACCATTTCAAATGATGTTTCAAGATTTTTTTCTTCTTGGGTTTTTTTTCCCCCATGGGGAAAAAAAGTTCATCCAATTAATCTTCAAATTTCATTAGGTATGACGTTCGCATTGATCTTTTTAAGTTTCTCTACAGAGATGTGCGTTATCGTACCGTTTTTACTAGTGGTCTTTTCAGTCTTCTTTATGACTCAAGCATTTCACTCATCGAAGGGCAGCCTGTGAGTTAATTATTAGTCATTATTATTTATGATCGCATTATGCAATTAAATTCAAGTTTTCATGTTATTTTTAGGTTCATTATACAAATAACTATGATTATTAGCTTGTCGACTAGTCAAACTAGTATTCCATAAACAAAAAAATTAGAATATGTCATTATGTGTTGTAATGCAGATCAACATACATACGATACTGCATTTTGTATAGGATATGTTGGTAGCCATGGGCCGATTGACTCTAACAGTTTAGTGAATCGTCTTTTTTAACTCAGATAGCTGAGAGCATTAGAATGTGTCCTATTCACACGACGGTTCTGGGATATATAGAAGAAATAATTTTTTATGTACATGTGCGATTAAGGTCATTTCCTTTATATTATTCACTTTAAAGGTTTATTGACTCACTGATGTTTATTCACCTTACATTGATAATTATTGACCAGAGCTTGTATTTACAAAGTGTTTTATGTAAATATTTCTTCGTAAATTTATATTATAGTGTTGTGAATCAATTTTAATACGTGAAAGTAGTGTATTGAATTTTGTAAAAAGATTCTCTTATGTGGGTGTAGATATATATAAAAAAAAATTAACGCTCTGGCTAATGGTCATTACACACGATGTATATCTCCAAACGAGGTGCTCTATATGTGTTGTGTATTCCGTATAATAGATTGCCCTTGAGATTATGATACTGATCTCCACTATCGAGTAGCTTTCACTTGATTATATATACACTCAACTTCCCAAATCTATACAGTTGTTGCCAATTTTCACCTTTGATATGATACGCAGTGCCAGATTTTACCAGCTTTTGTTTAATAAATATAACAAGTATTGCATCACTTTATGCAAGAGAATTATAGCATAAAATCATTTTTCATGTTTCGAGTTGATTTTTTCTGAAAGGGGGGCGTAGCCTAAAAAGAGATAAGCCTAAAAATATTTCAGGTTTACTGTTGCTATATGGTTTTGTGTGGTGTTGTGTGTGTGTGTGTGTTATTGTGTGTGAATTGGTGTGTGTGTGTAGTAAGTTGTCATTTTATTCTTATCATTACAATTATCAGTTAGGTCAGTGGCATTATGATAAATCTTTGTTAAATATACTGTGTTATGTAAAAATAACATTGATATGTTAGAGAATGCTTGAATAAAGTGTCGAATTAGGTTACGTTTTTGCATGTAATGTTAGTTACTTACTGTTGCCAAGTATGGAACTTTGTTAATGATAGCAGTTTATTAGGGCTTAAGGTGTGTCAGGTTTATCGTTGCACTATTATTTTCTTAATTTCATGTTTCCATCATGGTTAGCTTTATTGATGTGGGAACTTTATTACGTTAGAGTATATTCATCGATCAGTATTTGATAATTAACCAATGTTGTTATAAATTTTTGCTAAATATTACTGTGTTAATGTAAAAATTAGCATTGATATGTTAGAGACATGCTTCAAAAAGTAAGAATAGGCCTACGTTTTCGGCATGTAATGTTAGTTACCTTACTTTGCCAAGTATGGAACTTTTTAAGGTTTAACTCAGTTTTATTCGTCGCTTTAAGGTGGTGTTAGGGTTTTGTCATTGTACATATTTTTCTTAGTTCATGATGATGTGCTAAGTAATCCTTTATTAATGTGAAAACTTTTTTTGTTCGTTAGCATATATTCGTTGATCAGTGGATAAAGAATTTGTCTTTATGTTAGGTTCTTATCCAAAATGATACTCGGAATATTTTGACTTGAATCAATAGATCATTAGATCAATAGATCACAACTGACCAGGAGGGTGGCTCGGGATGGTGGATGGATGGTGGTTTGATTTAGTGATTTACTGCTTTAGGGTATGTAAAACGAAACAATTTTAGTAAAAATTTGACCTTAATTCAATAGATTAATTAGTATCACAGATGTTAGGAGGGAGGTTGTTGATAGTTGGTTTGATTTTAGTGATTTACTGCTTTAGGGTATGTAAAACGATACAATTTTAGGTAAATAATTTGACCTTAATCAATAGATCAATAGATCAATAGATCAATAGATCAATAGATCACAACTGGGGACAGGAGGGTAGGTTGGGCGGCCTTGATTTTACTGATTTACTGATTTAGGGTTAGTAAAACATGACAATTTAGTAAAAAATTTGCAACTTATCAATAGACAATAGATCCAATACAATCAATTAGATCAATAGTAGTCAATTTAGTCACAACTGGTCAGGAGGGTGGTGGATGGGTGGTTTGACTTAGTGATTACTGATTTTAGTATGTACAAAATCGTAAAATTTTTTTGCTGTTTAAACATGAAAAGTATAAAAAAAAAAATTCAACAAAACAAAAGTTTTAAAGAAATAAAAAGAAGAGAAAATGTAAAGAAAATAAAAGAAAAAAGAAAATGATAAAATAAAAAATTTTTTTAAATTAAAAAAAAAAAATTTTTTTTATTAAAAAAAAAAAATTAATCAGAAAAGTATAAATGTAATATATAAAACTGCTATATAAAACATAAAGTTAGAAAAAATAAAAATTAAATAAAAAATAAAAAATAAAAATGAAAATAAAGCAAATAAACACAAAGTATAAATAGACAAAAAAAATAATTTAAAATAAAAAAATTAAAAACCACAAAGTATAAATCTAAAATAAAAACTTATATAAAAAAATAAAGTTAGAAAATTAAAAAAATTAAAAAATTAAAAAAAAAAAATTAAAAAAAAAGTATAAATGTAAAAAAAAAGTAACATACAAAAAAAAAAAAAAAAAAAAATAAAAAAATAAAAATTAAAGTTAAAAAAATTAAATTTAAATAAAAATAAAAAAATAAAAATGAAAAAATAAAAAATAAAAAATAAAAATAAAGTTAGAAAAATAAAAAATAAAAAAATTAAAATTAAAATAATAAAATTAAACACAAAGTATAAATGTAAAATAGTAACAAACTCTGATTCCTTCTCAGACTCCTCCTCATTCTTCATTCTTCTTCCTTCCTCCTTCCTCTTCCTTCCTCCTTCTTCCTTTCTTCTTCTTTTCTTCCTCTGTTTTTGCACTCTGTGCATTTCTTCTTCTTCTTTTTTTCCAACTGGGGACCCCCCTCCGGTGGGGTCCCTGGACGCCGAATCCGACTCCGACTCCGTCTCCGACTCCGACTCCGACGCCTCAACCCAGCCTCCAAGTTTCAGTCTTCTACGATCATTTTTTATTTTTTTTGTGGGGCAGCGTCCCCCCTTACGAGGGGACGCAGAGGAACGTAATCTCGTCTCCGACGAGATTACGTCATCATATAACTCACATCCAAATTTCACTCCGATACGTTAAGCCTAACATGGTTTTCAGACAATTTGACCTTTGGCGCTGCGCGCAACACCCCCTTAGCGGTGACCTAGGGTTCACCAAAACCTGTTATCCCGTTTCATCAAAACTCGCGTGGGATCAGTTTATCACACACAATGACCATATACCAAGTTTGAAGGCGATAGCTCTATTCCTTCATATAAAAAGGGTGTATGTGTATGTGTATGCGCACGCGCGCGTAATAAAAAAATAATAATCAATGACAGACAAACCTTCGGTTTGTCTGTTTGTCGGATTGACAGACCTTCGGTCTGTCAATCCTCCCCCTAAGCCTAATATATCTCTATTCATTTATATAGAAAAAAGTTGGTGCGGGATTGGAACACCTCGAAGGCTGCAAACTCCAGAAATTTTAAAATTTAGAGAAGATTGTATGTTATTCTTGCAAGTACTTATCCAGAAGCTAGTAGAAAGAAGTCCTCTTAAATATTCCATCACAAAGGCATTAAGTTGTTTGTCACCGATGGTAATGCTAAAATGATCTATCGATCATTTAAAACCTTCTAGGAACCAAAAAGCCCCCTTTGGGGGGCTCCGCCCCACTTCTGGGGCTTAAATCCTTGAGTTCAGGCTCAGAACCTCGGAAGTCAGTCTTCCAGACCTTAAATTCGGTCTCACCGACCTTAAAAACCCTAACCTTGACACGTCAAGCTTGAAAAACCAATGTTGCAAAATGTTGCTTGCAACATTTGCAACATTCGCATGCAACATTCCGGTTGCAACTTCCGGAAGCCGGTTTGGCCGTCAGTTGTCCACCCCTTACTACTTATATATATATTCATATTAGTAGTATAATATATAGATATATATAGTATATATATATATATAATATATATTATATATATATATATATATATATATATATGTATATATATATATATTAATATATATAATAATATATATATATATATACTTATATATACATTATATATATTATATATATATATAATACTTATTATATATATATTATGTTATATATATACTATATATATATAGTATATATATATTATATATAATATACTATATATATATTATATATAATATATATATATATTATATAATAATGATAATAATATTAATAATAATAATATAATAATAATAATAATACATAATAATAATAATAATAATAATAATAATATAATAATAATAATAATAATAATATATAATAACAATAAATAATAATAATAATAATAATAATAATAATAATAAATAATAATAATAATAATTAATTAATAATAATATAATAATAATAATAATACAAGAAAAACGGAATTTAGCTGTGTTGTCACAAGTAAATAAATGTTTATTGGGCAGCACTACAACAAGAAGAAGCCTATGACGAATTAAGCCATGCTTAAACCGCCACTAATGATATCTAACGTTTTCGAGAGAAAATAAAACTAACAATTTTATTTAATAAAAGTGAAAAGGAAACTTGATTTGCAATTAAAGACCTTCATAACAAATCATAATTTATTTATTTTAAACTATTTTAACCTGCCCAACGTTATAATATATATATATATATATATATTATATATAGTTATATAATATATATATATATATATATTATATATATATTACTATATATATATATAATATATAATATATAGCTATATATATATATATATATAATATATTTATATTCATTAATCGTAGCAGACGCACCACATATCAGTTTACATCAAATAGATGTCCTAAAACTACGTCGATACAACGTTACCGTGTAACGTTGCAGGGATGTCGTAAGAGTACGTAAATACTACGTTACCATAGGACGTCGCATTGATGTCGCATGTTACGTCGCTGAGAGCTGACATTTCCACATCCCAGGGACGTAATTATTATGTTACTAATACGATGTCCGCACATCGCAAAGGGACGTAAAAGCGACGTCGCTTTTACGTTAGTGTGCTATATCGGTATATATATATTATATATATAATATATATATATATATATATATAATATAGTATATATATATTATATATACGTATATATTTAGTATAATATATATATATATATAATATATACTATATATATAATAATATATATATAGTATATATAAATATCCTCCCCCAGGAAGGTCATGGCCTGTTCTAAGGAAGACCCACGACCCCAACCCTCCCCCCCGCCCGATCCCATGTCAGTGGGCCCATCGAAGAAAATAGGTCCTTGGGTTTACACGGGCCTTAACGGCTAATATCCGCTTGGCGGCCAGACCAATCTGCCGGAAGCCGGGAAGTTTTCCTTAGAAGCAAAGCACACTACAATGATTATCTCTACTAACCGTATTGAGTATAGGACGAAGCTAGAATTAAATAGAGAATAGATCACATTCTCTCGCCTCCAACTCAGTCTCGAACCTGGGCCCTCTCGCTTGCTAAACCTCGTGTGAAATATATATATAAGAATATAATATATATATATATATATATATAATATATTATAATATATATATAATATATATATATATATATATATATATATATATATTATATATATATATATTATATTATTATATATATATATATATATAGATATATATATATATATATAGTATATATTATACTATATTATATATATATATATATACTGTATATGTACTATATACTTATATATATATATATATATATATATATATATATATATTATATATATTATATATATGTATATATATTATATTAATTATATTTAAGTATTATATATTATATATATATATATATATAATATTATATAATTATATATATATATATATATAATATAATATTAATATATATATATATAATATATATATACTATATATATATAATATATATATATCATATATATATAGTATTATATATATATATACTTATATATATGCTATATATAAATATATATAATATTAATATATATATATATATATATATTATATTATATATATTATATATTATTATATATATATATGTATATATATATATATATATATATATATATATATATATATATATATATATATATATATATTATATATATAAATATATAATATATATATATAAATATAGTATATATATATATATTATAGTATATATATATATATATTATATATATAAATTATATATAAATATATCATATATATTATATATATATGATTAGTGTATATATAGATCTAATTATATATATATCATATATATATATATATATATATAATATATATATATATATATATATATATAAATATTATATTATATAATAATATATATTATATATATATATTATTATATATATATATAACATTTTTGAGGGGGCAAAATAAAGTTTTTTTTCCTTTCTTATTTGTGTATGGATTTTTGTTTAATTTTTTTAAACAAGTTTATTTGTATAATTTTCATTATTTTTATTATTTTCTACTTAATTTATTAATTTTTATTTAAAAAGCAGATCCTGACGAAAATCTTATTAAATCTTATTAAATTAAATTAAATTAAATTAATTTAAATTAAATTAAATTAATTAATTAAATTAAATTAAATTAAATTAAATAAATTTCTACCTAATTTTTTAATTTTTATTTAAAAAGCAGATCTTGACGAAAATCTTATTAAATCTTATTAAATTAAATTAAATTAAATTAAATTAAATTAAATTAAATTAAATTAAATTAAATTAAATTAAATTAAATTAAATTAAATTAAATTAAATTAAATTAAATTTCTAAATTTTTTAATTTTTATTTAAAAAGCAGATCCTGACGAAAATCTTATTAAATTTAATTAAATTAAATTAAAATAATTTAATTTAATTTAAATTAAATTAAATTAAATTAAATTAAAATAAATTAAATTAAATTAAATTAAATTTTTAAATAGAAAATCACTTTAGACCTAGCATACCTGTCTCTGACGTTCCTAAACAGAAAATCTATTTAAAAATTCCCTATACTGAACGGTATGCAGATTCCCTGATAAAGTCTCTCACTTCGGTTTTTAGTGGCGAAACTACTTTCCATTTGCCTCATTATATTTCTTGTTCCAACTAAGATAATTTTAAACAAGGGTAACTTTTTTAGATGCAAGGACCGGATTCCTCTTGGTTTACGCTCTTCTGTGGTATATTTGTACAAATGTAAATGCTGTAATGCTGTAATATACATTTATATGTTTATGTAGGCCAAACTGGCCTGCAGACTTCAGACTCAGAAGTTGCCTGAATACACTTAGGGGATTCTCGTTATCTACTGAGTTGCTACGCCTTCTCACACACTGAGTGTATACGATCCTCGATGCTTCCCGTTGGACTTATGCTCATGTAAAAAGGACCCCGTAATCGCTCTGTCTACCAGCTTTTCGATTCCCTCTCGCCCGTGTCTCTGTATGAGTGAATTCGCGATTAGAAAAAATCAATGGATAGTGACTTATATCAACACAATAGTAATTAATAGGACTTAATTCCGAACCACCCTATAATTATCCGCTCTGTCTTGCATGTAAAGACTTCATCCTAATATTTTCAAATTATTATTTATTTTCTTAATAAATATTCCTTAAACAGTACAATACTGTTGAAATTTATAATTTTTTTTTTTTTTTTTTGTTTTTTCAAACCAACTAATTCTTGATAAATTTAGTATAAATAGAGATCATAGTTAATATATTTTTCACTTTGTCTTTGGCTTCTGACTTCGAAGGTTAGTAAAACTAGGTTATAATTTGTAATTTTTGGTTGGTTGTTGATTTGAAAATTTTCGTTGGTTTAATTTTAAATTTTTGGTTGGTTGTTTATTTTTATTGTAATTTTTGATAGTGCTGATGATGTGCCCAGAAGAGCACGAAACGTTCAAATAAAACTCAATGACATTCTCGTTGGTGTTTCGTCTTCCTTTTTCTATATTTAAGTTGAGGTTACCCTAAGAACAAGTATTTGCTGAAATTATATATATATTTATATATATATAATATATATAATATATATATATATATATAATTATATATATATATATATATATATATTATATATATATAATATATATATATATATATATATAATATACATATTTATATATATATTATATACTATATATAAATATATATAGGTATAATAATATACTATATATTACCGATATCACTATATAATAATATATTATCTTTAATAGTATATATAATATCTGTACTATTAAAATTAGTATGAATGAATTTAAGGACACA
>JABUQX010045130.1:30000-37500 GCA_015478945.1 Trachelipus rathkii | reverse complement strand
CTAGAGGGACGCAAGACGCGTGTAGAGGCTCTTCCTGGGATTATCAGAGTCCCCGAGCGTTAAAAAGAATCTCAAAAATTTATCTCCTGATGGAGGTAAACAGAGAAATCAGGCACAGCAGACACAGGAGAGGGTTAAGAGTAAAAATAATGGAAGGAAGAATAATAATAGGAATGGTGGAAGAAGGGAGCAGAAGGGAGGTAACTCAGTAGTGCATAATGCTTCTCGGGCTTCTCCTCAAGCTTTTTCTTCTTCTTATAACCAACGTTTCACTCCTACTTATGCTCACTCTCAATCTTTCAGATCTCCTAATGCACCTCGATCTAATTTCTCTTATCCTTCCACTTACTATAACTCACGCATGCCTCAAAGGAATATGACCGCTCCTACTAATAACCGTCCTTACTATAGTTCTTATAATAATTAATAATTATAATAGACGTCAAAATATAAACGCTATGGGTGATATGCATGAAAATAGGATTCCTTCGGAAAACTATGATCACTCCCCCGCGCCTATATACCATTCAGAAGATTATAATCGGTCATATTATCCTCAATATGATAACAGAATGAGGAGTCCTCCTTCTGAGGACCCCCCTTTTTACCAGTAGTTGGATATTCTCCGACTCCGATATCTGACGAAAATAATTCTTCAGGAGTCTGTCAGAAAGATTACATCCTCCCTACTATTTCTCTTTTGGTAGAGGATGACCTTTCTGTCCCTAATTCTTCTAATATATTTTCCACTTCTTCTCCTAAGAAGAAGGGGATTGTATATAGCTTACCTATACAATTAACCACTAATAATGCTTACGTATGCAATACAGAGGCCATGATTGACTCCGGAGCATGTCGGAGTTTAATCCGGCACTCTTTTTACAAGAAACTATGCATGGCTTTCCCTAAAAAGGAAGATAAACCAATTGTACTCCCAGTGGACTTTGATTTAAGATCCATATCGGGACAAAAATTGAAAGTTTATGGCCTTATTGAACTATATATAATCTTACATGGGAAACATTATCTTACATGCTTTTATATAGTAGACGACTCTACCTCGTTTTCTCAAGATGTATTGATTGGAACCGATGTATTAAAAGAGTTGCCTATTTTAATAAATGCTAAGCATGATATAGTGCATGTATATAATGACTCTGGAAGGAAAGTGCGCGATATACCGTTAGTCATAAGTGCTATACGTTCTTATTCGAAACGTTCGGATAAACAAAACCCTTTCAATTACATTGAAGGCAGCCTTCCACAACATACACATTCTACATATAGTTCACATGGACATTTACCAAACATGCATAGTCAAAATGATTTTAGGTTTAAGGAAAATTATAATTTTAAGGAGAATGGCAGATCTTTGAAGGAACCCCCTCCTCCTGGTGCCTTTAATTCCCCTGATCAAGGAATTATCGGGACTTACGGTAGGGATTCTTCTCAGAGATCTTCCTACTTAGATAGGGATAATTATAATAATTATAAAGAAACTTCTGGTACTCCTCTACGAGGAGACAACACTCCTTTCCACAGAAGGACCTTTTCAAGGTTTCACGCTGTTGGAAACTCAGGTGCACCTCTTCGAGGAGGCTCCAATGTTACACCCAGGGGGGATCTTTTTCTAAGATCTTCTTCTGCTGAAGTTTCTAGTGCATCTTTACAAGATACACGTGCCGAAGGCTTAGACAGTGGTTTAAGCAATTTTAAAAATACAGGGAATCTTTCTCTACGAGAAAGGTCGCCTGGCGCCGAAGTCTTAGGTTCACGACCTCCCCGAGGGATCTTAAGCAATTCTCGTTCGTTATTTAACGGTTACCGCGATAATAATTCGAGCGCGACGCGTACGAGAGTCTTCCGCGAAAATTATTATAGTCCTCTCTCCGATGAGATGGATTTTAAAACAGGTTTAACTTCAGAAGAAGTTATTTTAGAACAAAGAAAGTTGTTGGACAACTGTAAGAAACAGCAGCACTCAACAGGGAAAAGGGTTCATCAAGATTCTAATCGTGTTTCACACAATTTTTCTGGTTATACTGCCCCATCTGGAGCTCACTCCAGTATAAAAAGGGCTAAGCTTCAGAAAACTGCAACTGCTACAGATTTTGATTTTCCTCCTTATTCAGTTCCCAGAGCTTCTGTAGTACCTCAAATGCCTTCCAATGGTTCCCATAGGGCAATATTGGCCAATTTAAAAGAAGATGCCAAAGGTACAAATTCTGATCAGTTGTATAATTATGAAAATAATCATTATGATCGATCTTTATAACACTTATCCTTCTTCAACTTCAAATAATAGAGAGAAGAAAGTCCGTTTTTCCAAACATGTCATAAGTGAAGATTTTGATCAGTTTAAATTTCCTCGCGAAAACTCTAATTATGGACATTACATGTCTAATGTACCTCTTCTAGATACAAATAGAGTTAATTATAGGGACAATTTAAATAATTTGAATGTCCAAAATAGACATTATTCCCATAATTTTCAAAATAATTCAAATTTAGGACATTACATGCCCTCAGTACCGTTCCTGGGTACTAATAAAGTTGATTGTGAAAGAAAAATCTTTAGTGTAGATTCTAACTCCAATCCTTTTTATCATCCTGATTCGTTTTATGGACGTCCCACGGCCATAGGATCATTACAGGACTCAAATAGAGGCCTATTGATACAAAATGGCAAAAGTACAGATTGTGATCAGTTGCCTAATTCTCTTTTAAATTCATCTTTTGAGCTACCTATGCCTCAACACACTCTTCAGAGTGAATCAATACGTTCAAACCCTCTTTTTAAAGCAGATTTACAATGTAGAATTCCTGGAATGTATTCAAATGACATTTCAGAGGTACCAAATGTTGAGATAGATGATGATTTATCTTATAAAGTGTACTCTTCTTCAGCTATTCGGATTTTGCCGTACTCTAGGTATATTCTTCCGGTCAAAGTTGAGTCTGATATCCATGCTTCTCCTCCGGAGAACATAGCTCTCATCACAGAAAGTAAAAATGATTTCTTAAATTCAGGTACACTCTTCTTTGGTAATACGTTGTCTACGTGCACTGACGGTAAAATATATTTGGAATTAGTAAATTTAAGTGCTGATACTATTAACTTTGATAATCACACTTATCTTACAACAGCTTCTCCATTACTTTACAAGCAAAATGAAGCCTCTGCATATAATGATTTTATAAATGCAGTTACTACTTCCAAAAATCTCTCTGACTCTCAGATTAGAGAAGTTTACCGTGAAATATTGCTTTCAGAGTCTAGTAAAGATTCTAATAAATATGTATTGAACAATACATCTCAATTAGAAGAGATGTTGACCTTTTTAGTGAAGAATAGAGATTCAATTGCTTTAGCCGATGATCCTGTTGGACTTTGTAAATTGAATAAATTTTCCATTAAGCTTATAGAAGGTAGTCCCCCATATGTCTACACCAGGCCCTATAGATTGCCGCACAAATACCTGGAAATCATTGATGAATGGGTTGAAGATAGTTTAGAGAAAGGATATATTACTCCCAGTGTTTCTGCTAGTTCGTCCCCACTTCTTCTTATACCGAAAAAGACAGGCGGAAAAATGAGAGTAGTGGTGGACTATAGGAAACTCAATTCTTTCACCATTCCAGATCGATTTCCTCTGCCGAGCATTGCAGAAAGCTTGTCGCTCATAGGCAGCGCGCGCATCTTCTCCTGCCTCGACCTCCTTAGTGGCTTTTCACATCTTAGCGTCTCCGAGGATTCTAGACACCTAACCGCCTTCTCTACTACAAGAGGACATTATTGAGTATTAAGGATGCCACCAAGGCACGACAAAATTCGCCCTCTGTCTTCTCAAGAACAATGGAAATGGCTTTGTCAGGTTTGCTAGGTGTTGTTTGTCTTTTGTTCATAGATGACATACTAATTTTTAGTAAGGATATCCCTACTCATTATTCACACCTCTCCAAGGTCTTTAACGCCTTGAAAATAGCCAACCTTAAAGTAAAGCTTGAGAAATGTTCCTTCTTTAAGAGCAGTGTCACCTTCCTAGGTTTTCAAATTAGTGAAAAAGGTTTATCTCCGGATCCAGTCAAACTAGAAGCTTTAAAAGGTTTCAAAATTCCTCAGAATGTCCATGAAGTAAGAGCGTTGCTTGGGTTCTATAACTACTTCAGAAATCTCATACCGAGGTTTTCAATAATTACACAGCCCCTAACTCTCTTATTAAAGAAAAATGTTCCATTTTCTTGGCAGTTAGAGCAACAGACCGCTTATGACACTCTGAAGAAACTTTTACTTATGGATCCTGCTCTTTCCTTTCCTGATTATACTAAACCTTTTATATTAAGTACTGATGCGTCTTCTTACGGCGTCGGTGCTGTTCTTTCCCAATTAGATGACAATGGTAGAGAAAAACCCATTGCTTTTTCATCAAAAATGATGAATAAGGCAGAGTTAAATTATAGTGTTACGGAGCAAGAAGCCTTAGCTATAGTACATGGTCTTATTAAATTCAGAACTATCATTTTTGGTTATCCTTTAAAAATTTATACTGACCATGCTGCCTTAGTTCATCTATTTTGTCATAAACAATTGTCTGGCAGATTGGAAAGATGGAATTTGAAAATTCAGTCTTTTAAGCCAGAAATTATTTATAAAGAAGGTAAATTAAATGTTGTTCCCGATTATTTAAGTAGAAACCCTGTTCCAAATACTGGTCATCTACCTTCTTCTGGTGAAGAAGAGGAAATCCATCCCCTTCTCCTTCGAATATTACATATTCTCGTGAGACTTCTTCTCCTTCTCGTATAGGTTTACTTCGTCAAAATCCTATTCCTTTAGCTTTCGCTGATACGAGAATATATCATTTCACAAAAGATGTTCTTTTCCATGAACAGAGAAGAAATCGTAGACTATCAGAAATAATAAATGAGATTGAAAATTCTCCAGTTCCTGATAGTTGTCTTCCTCATATCATTATCAATGGTATTCTTTATTTCATTACGAAAGAAAATAAGTATTTGATGGAAATTCCAGATTCATTAATATATACTATAATATTTTTGAATCATAATACTTTATCTGCTGGTCATCCAGGTGCTGAACGCACTGAACGTCGAATCAGAGAATTATACACTTTCCCTAGGCTTTCAGCTTATATTTCATTTTTCTGTAAACAGTGTATTTCTTGTATTGAAGTAAAAGGTTCGAAACCTCATCCAGTAGCTATCAATTCTTATCCTCTTCCCTTCTTACCTTTTTCTAGGGTTCATTTGGACACTATAGGTCCTCTTCCTAAATGTAAAATTTCCGGTGCAAGGTATATTTTAGTTTTTAAAGACGCTTTAACTCGCTATTGTGAACTTTGCCCTGTCTCAACTCGTGATGGCAAGGTTGTAGCTGAAGCTCTTTTGAATAAAGTCATTGTAAATCATTCTGTTCCAGAAATTTTAGTCAGTGATAACGCAGGTGAATTTACTTCCCAGTTCTTTAATGAAGTTTGTAAAACTTGGAACATAAAGAACCGCACTATTTCCGTTCGACATCCCCAGTCCAACAGCCTTGTGGAAAGAGAAAATCGTCGTGTAGAAGATTACCTTCGTCAATATGTTTCTTCTAAACAAGACGACTGGAGTAGGTATATTTCTTTTGCTCAAATTGCTTTAAATACTACTTACAATTCTTCTATCGGAAATACACCTCACTTTTTGTTACATTTCTATGTTCGTAGATTACCTTATGACCTTCCTAATTACGTTTCTCCGTTTGTTAATAAGCCCAATCCTCTTAAAGATCATCTCTATGATTTTAACGCGGAAATGGCTGAACGAGCAGCATCTATTCGAGATTTAGCTCGTCAAAAATTGGGAAAAAGAAACATTTAGAATTGCTCAACAGCAACATTCTAAAGCCCCAATTCGTCCTATTCGTATAGGTGATTATGTCTATACACTTGCTGTTAAACCTCCCAATTTATCGCCCAAGCTTTTTAAGAAATGGGTCGGGCCGTATTTAGTTGTAGGTGTTTTAAAATATAACAAATATCAACTTCGTTGTTTAGTCACTAATAAGGAATTTGTGTCACATGTGGACAATTTAAAAATTCTCCCCATGCCTGTTGTAAAAACTGCCGACAATTCCTTTTCTTCCCAATGGAAATACTATAATCCACTTCAAAATGTTAGGCGTGCTCCGCCACCTCCTGCCCCTCCACCTCCTGCCCCTCCACCACCTAAGCGTCGTTTTCAACCGCGAAGGGGGGACAATTCAGGTGATGATGATGATGACACACCTGCTAATAATGCTTATACTGAGTATGTGGTATATAGAGATGCTCCTCAGCCGGCACTTAGGCATGAACAACAGCCACGAGTAGCACCTCAAGAAACACAACAGTCTCCAAGGCAAGAACAACAACCTGTTGCACAGAGAAGACCTGAGATGTCTCCTACTGCACCGAGTGCTGCACATCCTGCACCTAGGTTGAGTGTGACTCCTATCTCCCCAGAGTCTTCACTTCCCCTATCTATGCCTTCTACTCCGAGACAAATACCACCTCCTCAGCATCAACAAACAACACAGAGAATTCCTTCCGGACATTCATCTGTGCAATCCCCTACGAATCAAAATTTTGATCCGTTTACTACCTATTCTCTGAGGAGAAACATTTCCCATAGTTCTCCCCAACTATCTTCTCCTCGTACTCCATATGCATCTGGTTCTACTTCTCTTCATAGTTCGCCTCTTCTTTCTAGAAGATCTTCTATGCATGATAGTAATCCACCATCTTCACCAGATGAACCTGATAATGGTGCTATTGCACTTCCACCACCTATTCGTTATTACGATGAGTATCCGAATGTAGATACTTCCCCTTCTTCTCCTGAAGAAGTAAATGTTAGAGATGACAGACGTAAAGATCCTTCTTATCGTCCACATCCTCAATTCCATGGTCCTCGGGATTCTTCACCCATGCGATTGCGTAGTCATGCCAGACAGCAGTCTCCCCCTCCTGTGAATCCCGATACTCCTTCTTTTTATGAGATAGATCCTTCTACAATATCTTGGACTCCGAATCCTCGAGTAAGATCTAGATCTGTTTCCGAAGTATTGGAACAATTCCCCTATGATGACTCCCCTCCGGAGTTATATCCAAAACTTCCACCTAAACTTCCTCCGAAGTTACCTCCTAAATTACCACCTAAGCTTCCACCCAAGCTTCCACCTAAATTATCTCCCAAATTTACTAGTTCTCTACAATACAATACTCCTTCATATTCTCAGAGAACTTATCCAAGAAATATATTCTATCCTTCTCATTCTACTCCAATTACGGATGTAGATAATATCCCTGGTACTTCAACTAGTACTACAATAGATCCCAAAAAGAAGGGAGCTATTCCAAAACGGAAAAAATAACCTATAATAATCTATATTTCTATTGAAAATTCTACTTTTGTAGATCCCAATTAGAAATAAAAACAAATTAACTAAAATACATATAT
>JABUQX010045130.1:10000-17500 GCA_015478945.1 Trachelipus rathkii | reverse complement strand
TATATATATATAGTATATATATTTATATAACTATATGATATATATTATATATATTATATATTATATTATATATATAATATATATATATATAAATTTATATGACCCATTTATATTATATATATATACGAAATATGCATATATATAATATATATATATATATATATATATATATTATATATATAGGATCTTTTCGGTTTTGAGGAGACAAGATATATCGATTGTCATATCGATTTTTTCGATAGTTAAGTGGGTCCCTAAAAATAATAAAAATGTGTCGTTGAAATAAAAAATAATAAATAACAAATAACAAATTTTATAAATATGTTATTGTATGTTATTAAAAGCGTTAGTAATGTAATAAAAGCATTAGTAATGTAATAATAATAAAAAAACAACTTAAAATAGCTATTAAATTAGATTTATTATTAATAAATTATGCAGCTTTCAACGAAAGATCAGTTTTTTGCGAGAAATATATTTCATATTAATTTATAAATTTATAAAATAATTATTAATTTAAATGTTGAATAACTACAGGAATTATTCAATATTTTCCTAAATATATGGTTTAATTAATAACACGTTAACACTTCAAATGCTATACCTTAATATTATCGGAAAAGTGATAACAAGCACATTAACACTTCAAATGCTATACATTAACTGCGGCAATAGGGAGCAATATATCTATCGAAAGAGTCGATATGCAAGTCGATATTTCTTGTCTCCCCAAAACGAAAAAAGAACCTAATACTATATATATATATAATATTTTATTTTAATATATTTATTTATTTAATATAATATATAATATATTATATATATATAATATATATATATATATATTATATATATATATATAATATAGGTATATCATTATATATATATATAGGGAAGGGCTTGAGTAGTAGGTGGTCTTTTCTGAGGTTCCCTGAATAGGTTAATGATGAGAGCTTTAAAGTTTGTTAGTCCTTAGATCTCTAAGTAATAGTAACTTAAGGTTACTAGAAGGATATAAAAATCCTTAAACAAGTGATGATTTATTTATTCAACAAAACAAAGTAAAAAAAGTTTCCCCTTTGTTGAGATTCTAATTTTGCCTCCGAGAACTTCAGGGAAAAGTCTTGGACTTTGCCCATGTTCTACCTCACTTGACAAAGCGTCTTCTTGAATTTCGTTATTTGAGATTCTGCAGTCTTGTGCTTTGTTGGAAGTTTTACCTCCTTTTTTGAGAGTTGCGTTTTCTTGTAACTCGAAGTTCTTAGAAGCAAGTGAGAAGTGAGTAGAGAAGCGAAGAGAATGCTAAACACGGCAGGGGGAAGTTTTTATATACAATTTTGTTCGTATGTATGTCAAAATTTTGCTTACCCAAATCTTGGAATAAGTTCGAACATAAATACAAATTTTAATTTTTGCGTATAATTATACTTTAGGGTGCTACATTACTTTCTTTGCTAGGAACGGAGTGTGAAAGTATAGTATAATAAATAAGTAATATAATAGAAAGAATAATCAAACATTCAAATATAAGTATATTTGGGTGCATTCGAAAATGTGCGCAAACATATAAAACATTTCAATGAATAAATAAAATAAAAAGAAACATATAATGACAATGACTCTCAAATATAGGCATGTCTGCTTATGTCCGTAGACATAAGCACACATACAAACATTTGAATGCATAAAAATAAAAAATGTAAAATGTTATACATAAAATGAAAGGAACATTCAAATATATGTATATCTGATTATGTCCGTAGACATAAGCACACATACAAACATTTCAATGCATAAAAATACAAAATTTAAAATGGTATATATAAAATGAAGGGTGTAATCAAATATAATCATATTTGATTATATCCGTTAGATATAAGCATACATACAGATATTTAAATGTCTGAAAATACAAATTATTATGCATAATTTTAAATATATCGCATACAAGTTTGCTTGGAGATTGTCACTTGACGATGAATCGTGGAATTTTAACATTGGTGGGAAGATTAAGTCCATACGTGAATATCTTGATCCATATTGGGCCAAAATTGTGTGTCATCATTTCGAAGAGAAGCTTTGACACTTTGATGAGACATTTATGGAGATCTTGAAAAAGAACTTTTTGCGAATTTGGTTTGGTATAGAATTAATGTTCTACAATCACAATATGGGCGTCAATCACCTGGAGCTTTTCAGGAACGAGATAAAGAGGTGACGACCAGGAGGGATATAGAAAGTCAAATGATACCAGTTTTGAAAAGAGTATTCAGGTTTTGCGATTGTTGATATTTCTTCAGCAAGTACAGGATGAAATTAAATGTATCAAATATGGAAATGGCCCTGAACCATTTAGAATTCGAAGAGGAGGCTGAAGCTTCGTAGTGGATTCCAAAATGAGTTTCAGACCATAATCCAAAATTAATTAAAAATGATGAATGATAAAAGAAATTCATATCGATAATGTTTGTTTGTGGTTCGTCTTAGTTTTTTTCTTGGAGCTTTCTGAGTTGGATTTTTTTTTAATGTTTTTGTTTTTTCTTATTTTTCATTTTAGTTGTTCTCTTTTGGAGACGAACTTTTTTTTGTTGAAGAAGGAGTCAATAAAAGAGAGTGTAAATGAGTAAGTAATTATCCAATTTCTTTTTGTCCGGCATCGTGATAAGCAGTCACTGGTGAAATGCTGATGAGCTATCAGAAGGTGCTGGGTGTTTTTTCCTGGATCACCATTTATATATTGAAGGACTTGGGTTGTAGTAGGTGGTCTCTTCTGAAGTCCCCTATATAGGCTAATGATGAGAGCTTAAAAGTTTGTGACTCCTTTTCCTCTAAGTAAGAGTAACTCAAGGTTACTAGAAGGATATAAAAATCATTAAACAAATGATGATTTATTCAACCAAACAAAGTAACAAAAGTTACCCCTTTGTTGAGATTCTCTTTTTTCTTCGAGAACTTCAGGGAACAGTCTTGGACTTTGCCCGGGTTCTACCTTACTTGCCAAAGCTTCTTCATGAATTTTCGTTAATCGAGATTCTGCAGTCTTGTGTTTTGCCGAGAGTTTTACCTCCTTTTCTGAGAGTTGCGTTTTCTTGTAATTTGAAGTTCTTAGAAGCAAGTGATAAGAGAGTTTGAATGAGAGACTAGAGTTGAGAAGTGGAGAGAATGCTAAGCACGGCAAGGGGAAGTCTTTATATAAAACTTTGTTCGCACGTATGTCAAAATTTGGTTTAAGCAAATCTTGGCATAAGTTCGAACATAAACACAAATTTTAATTTTTACGAAAAATTATACTTTTGGATGATATAGTATATTATATTATATTATAATATATATATATTTATATATTAAGATATTAATATATATATATATATATATATATATATATATATATATATATATATATATATGTGTGTGTGTGTGTGTGTGTGTGTGTGTGATGTGTTTCTGGTGTAAAATATACAGTATATGTGGGTAAAGCCGAAGACCTACCAAATTAAATCAGATTTAGAAGAAATTTCCAAGCCTGATCCAGCTCAAAGGCCTGTATGCGCTGATACATGTTTAAACGCGTGCAAGTCATGGGAATATGTAAAATAGATAAAGAAATACGTTTCAGACTTTACCAGTGAGCATATTGATTGAGCATAAAGCTTAAGTCTTGGGTCAAAGAGTTAGATAGGGAAAAGATGAGATTGTGAACCACGACTTGTCGTTACGAGCCCATCTCATTGGAGGAGTTATGCGATTTGAGCAGCAGTTTTATTTGTAATAATTATTGTGTAAAGAAGGGGACGAGACCATTTGAGGGTCAGAAAGAGAAAGGAGAGAGTCCTAGACCAGGGGTGGGCAACCCCCTAGACCAGGGGTGGGCAACCCTTTTACGAGTGAAGGACACATTATAATTTGTCACCTGAAGGGGGACTGGCCCATATGATAGACAGGGAAAATAATCAACAGGTCAAATGGTTGACACATCAAATAAATTCTCCATACAACCCTCCCCGCAAGCGTTAAAATAGGCTAGGTTAGGTTGAGTTATTTTAGGTTAGATTAAGTTAGGTTAGGTTAAGTTATTTTAGGTAAGGTTAGATTAAGTTAGGTTATGTTAAGTTAGGTTAGGTTAGGCTGGGTTAGGCTAGGCTAGGTTAGGTTAGGTTAAGTTAGATTAGGTTAGGTTAAGTTAAGTTTTGTTGAATTCGTTAGAGAAACTAAATAACCATATTTTTTTTTACAAATATTGACCATTTGACCTGTCGATCATTTTCCCTGTCGACCATTTGGTACTAGCTTCACCAGAAGTAAAGCCACAAGCAATCAATAGCGGTGACTTTTTTTTACAATAATTTTGAATCTTTCGATAAATATTCTTTTAAACTGTTAACTATCAGGAAATATACAACAATTTTAAGATTATTTATTTCTTTACTTATTTAAGAAACATTTTAATAATTATTAATTTCTCTAGGACGACAGGGCTAGCAACCCGTTCCTTTTCTTTTGCTTGAATCACTCTTGGGTCCAGCGTGGGATCCTATTGCGCTATAAAAAACCCCAAAAGGGGAAATCCTCTGGAGAGCTGTAGGAGAACCAGTTTTGTAGGCCTAATGGGAGAAGATGCTTGTTCTACTGAAAGGGCGAAAACCCTACCTGAGAGTGTTTAATTCGAGGACTGGCGTCCAAACTATTCCGCCGAGAAATGGCTTTCTGGAGTGCTCTAGGGTTAAAAGTTTCGGGCCAGAAGGAGAAGACGCTGGACCTACTGACATGGCGAAAGCTCTTCCTGGGAGTTGTTACAGAGATTATAGAGAGATTAATTTCTCTGAGATTGTTTCTGCTGGAACAACGCTATGATATCTGGTTCGAATATGAAAGATTTTAAGTTTTAATATGTTCTACAGATGCTCATCTATTATGTGATTAATCTACGATTTCTTGGTGTATTTAGTATGAGAATGTCGATTCATATCTGTATGTCGTAATAAAGCATGAAATTAATTGGCATACAGGTTCCCGAAGGCGAGGGTGTTCTATACTCTATTTCAAAATTTCAACTAAGAATTTCCTTGATATTCAAGCGATATTTATATGTTATCTTCGACAACCCAATAAGCTTCATTTTTATCTTTTTAGGCTTCTTTGATAAATCAACCAAATGAGGTTATAAAGCTATTTTTAAGGCTATAGCATGCTTTTCAAAATCAATAAATATTTCGTTTGTATCATTGAATTATGAGTCAAAACAGATCATTATCTTAAAGATTCCACTGTGTATACTTCTATTTTCATTAATTATTTTTGTTAACTGGGGAAATTGTTCTTTTGAAAGTTCTACTGAACAAGAAAAGTATTGAAAAGCTATAACATCTTTCTAAGTGGCAGATTCTTTTGCAATATATATATATAGCTAAAAAACCCTGCAGCGAAATATGTAATTAATTTTGCTATGACATTATATCACAAAGGCAATATCTAAGAAAATCAATTAGCCTATTTCTTTTCAAATGCCAGATTTTTTGCAATATAATAGATTTAGCTTAACCCTGCCGTGAAATATGTAATTAATTTTGCCATGACATTATATCACGAAAAAAGGCAATATCTAAGAGAAAATTAAAATCTGGTAATTCACAATGTTGATTGTTTGTTGCCTTTAAAAAAGTCAATTATTTGCCCTCGCAGAAATAGAATTTTGTCTAATTCTCGCCCTTGTGATAATCAACTCACTTTTGAAATATAGGGTAAATCTGCAGTTATAATATCATCATCCATCTTCTGATTATTTCGAAACTGTCGATTCTTTGTTGCATTTGCTTGATATAATACACAATACTTTTAACTTTTTTCCATCTGTCATTTAAAACGACGGATTTGACACAGATTTTGCTGATGTAAAAGACAAAGAAAATGACTTAATACGTTAGGATTTGAGAGTTCTCTTTTAAGATATGTTTTGAATTTTTTGTTCTTCCCAATCGTTGTTCCAATATTGCAACATTTATTTTCAAAATTATTGAAAATATCAAATTCCCCTCGTCTTTCCTTAAGGGGGGAGACTTCTAGCAAAACCCTCAACTATTCCAACCGATAAAAGTAAATGTTTTTTTGATGAACAACTATGATTCTTAATTTTATGAAAAAAACAAACAAAAAAAACTGTTCGTTTTTTGAACAGTTTTAGGGTGAAAAGAGGAATTTTTTTTTTTTGAGATCTTCAGACAAAACTGCCATTAAAATCTAATTAATTTTTCAAGATATTTCAATTGTTTATTAGCACTAGAAATACTCCAAATATAGATGGGTAAATAATTTTTTTAGACACCTTATTTTAAATCAGTTTTTAACCAAATATTTTTTACAATCTCTGAAAAGTACTTTCAAAAATTTTTGAAACAGAGGAATACGTTAACCAATGGTCTGCACACCTTACGTTCTTACCAAAAATTTAATATAAACCGTCAGTATTGTTTTACACGGATTTATATGTGAGCTTGGTACCAAATTTGAAGAAAAAAATCTGTTCGTTTTTTTTTAATGAATTTTTTTAATATCTCATGTAAGAAAAAATAAAATGCTAGAAAAACGCAAATAAAAATTTTTGAAAAATTTTTCATTTTTTAGACGGCAAAAAAAAAAACTATTATTCTCATATATATATATATATATATTTATATATAATATAATATATATATATATTTATATATATATATAATATATATATATATATATTATATATATATATATATCTATATATATCTATATATATATATATATTATATATAATATATATAACTATACTATACTATTATTATCTATACATATATCATTATAAATATATACTAATCTATATATTATATATATATATATATATATTATATACTATTAGGTTCCAAGCACCCTTCCTATTGATCTCTAAATAAGACAGAGTTTCAAGCAGTGAGCTCGAAGTAGCGTGCACTCTCACACTGCTCTTCGTCCTGCCTTCTTTTTTTGGGGAGGCGCATCGGACTAGTGGTATAGAGCCTCCTGTACATTTTCTAACGGCGACGCTGTTGTCGATCGTTTCAAGTCCTGGGCGAGTGAAATTCTTTTTTTCTTCTCTTTTGACAAAAATTGTTCAGCGCAACCAAGTATCTCTGCTGCGCATGGTCGCGTTCCTTGACTTTGGATCGGTTGCTCCTGGATTAACCCATGGAGCACCCCTGAAGGAATGCACGTGCTAACCCCACGACGGGCTTTTCTCCAACGCCAGCCTTGATAAAGTTAAAATAAGTATCGAGCTTTCAATGCAGTGATGTCGAAGCAGGAGATTTGAACAACTTCCGGATCTTCTTTTATGCGAGGCGGCCGGATCGGACCTCCAGTGAGTAGAGACATACCTGATACAAAAAAATAGTCTATAAAAAAGAGTAGACGCTGATATATATCGATAGGTCAGAAAAGATACATAGCACGAAGTAGAATTTTTTATTACGTAACATAAATATATTGCAATTTGTACCG
>JABUQX010045129.1:10000-20127 GCA_015478945.1 Trachelipus rathkii | reverse complement strand
CTCTCTCTCTCTCTCCTCTCTTCTCCTCTCTCTCCCTCCCCTCTTCTCTCCTCTCTCTCTCTGTTCTCTCCCTTTCTCTCTCTTCTCTCTCTCCTATACGGCCTATATATATATATAGTATATATATTCATATATTTCCTACCGGATATATATATATATTAATAGTAGTACATATATATAGCTGAATATATATATATATATATTAGTATATATATTATATTATATGATATATATATATATTAAACCAGATTTTCTGGTATGTGTGGCCTCGTAACAGGAAATTTACTAATTCAGGAGTAGCTTGGAGGTTTGTAGGTTTGGGAGCACGTTTAGCCACAGCGGAAGACAGCAAAAAATCAACTCGTATTTAAGGCTTGCGACCGGATGTTACGAAGTTTTTAAGTTACTTTCCCTTTGGCCATTTCACAAAAATTCTATTTGTTTACTTTAGCTGTGGCCTTGTGAGTGCAGTCTCTGATGGATTTATCCAGCACATCATATGATTAAATTCCATCATATATATATTTATATATATATATATATATATATATATATAATATCATAAATATATATACTATTATTAGTATAATATATATATATATTATATATATATTTATATATATATATTTACTATATAGTATGTAATTCCATCATATATATATATATATATTTTTCTCTTTCGAACTGCTGCACACTCCTTATACTTAAAAACCTTTATTAATTAGAGCTGCGAAGGTGCGAAGCAGAAGCTAATGTTTTTTGTACTGAGCAGAAATGGAGCAAAAATATTTTGACAAAAATCGTGGAGTTGCTGAACTGGAGCAAAATAATATTTTACCATAAAAAGGATTCTGATCTTCTGATCAGAGGATGGGCAAAGAACTTGTTTTACTAGAAATTAAAAATGAAACCATTGCAGCATTAAAGCCGAGAATAGAACAGCCCAATCCGGACAAAATATTTGCCTAACGTTGTTTTTAATCCTGTGTATAAAATATTATTAAGTATTGATTCTGGCTAAACTCTTTAGTAGTGGGACCGATTGGCCTGGATTGAATCATCCTTAAGGAACAGAATTGTAATTATTTTTTTTTTTTTTTTCCCAGAAGCTTTCTACTTCTTCAGTTTCCTATAATTCTAAACGCCTGACCACCCCCCTTTGATATTTTTCATTACCCCCACGAGATATCCTTGAGCCAAGAGTCAATTAAGCTCCATTTGCTTCACTCTCCACATTCTTCACTTCTCAAACGCGTCTGCTACTCCCCTGTTATTGTTCAACATTTTAATCTTGTTAAACTAAAATCTTTCCTAAACGAATCACAACCTGCAAAGATCTTGTCAGCGAATCATTGCTTTTGACACCTGCAATATCTGGCACAACCAAATTCACTCCCTCAATGTCACAACAAATCATTATGACTGCAAAATATCTTGGTCACAACGAACTCATTGGGACATTGCAAAATCTATCCCAATGATTCATTGGATATTTATAAAAATAAAATCTATTCCCGATCTGAAATCACTGACACTGTAAAATCTGTGACATTGATTCATTGGGATGCTCACAAAAACCTTGTCCCAACGAATTCATTGGCGGACACTTACCACAAAATACAAACACACAACGAATTCTCATATGGGACATCAAAATATTTACCGCTCCAATGCATTCATTGGGGACATTGTACCAAAAATTCTGTCTCCCAACGAATCCATTGGACAACTAAATCTGTTTCCCTAAGACGAGATCTTTTGGCGGACTTCAAAAATCTGGGTTCAATGATTCAAGTGGTTGGGACACTGCAAAATGTTCTGTTTTCCACGGAATCATTGCGACACTTTAAAATCATGTCCAACCGAATCATTGAGAAAAACTTTCGACAAATATTGCCCAAACACTAATCATTGAAGTATTGTCTGAAAAAATATCCACAAACATTTTTTAACGATTCCAAAAAGCGGCATATTACTGGTAAGGAAGTGACCACGAATTTAAATTTTTCTAAATAAGGCAAAAAATAACCTGGATGAGTATGTCTGGCAATAGATTATAAGCATTTTTCCCTTGTGGAACATTTTTTGCAAAGTATTGAAGTAAAAGGACCACTATATTCCAACAAAAATTGGCGACAAGTCTAAATAGGAGGCGTTTTTTCAAATCAATTGAAAAAAATTATCTATAAGCTCTTAGGTTAGGTTAGGCTTAGGTTAGGTTACCTTTCTTTTCTTAACTTTTTAACCTTAAAAATATTTAACTCTTTATCGTGTGATCCATCAGGAATTTAAGCCTCTTTACCGGATCCTTCATTTAGACTTTATCCAAAATATTTTGCAAGTTAAAAAGTTGTATATGCTGGTAAGGATTATAACAGATAAAGAAATAAAATAAAATTTAAAAAAAAAAAAAAAAACCCGTGTACCGAACAGAATATGCCAGAATATCTAATGAAGTGTATTAGTATAATATATTGATACGGCCCTACTTAAACTTTTGTATGAAATTATTGCGCATCGGTTTCAGGAAATTCTACTTAATTATACTTTTAAATTAAGTTAAAATAAAATTAAAAAACTCAAATCTAACACATTGATAGCTCAATGTTCTAAACAAAAAATTTTAATTTTTTTTATTTTTTCGCGCGGGCAATTTTTGTTTTGATAATTTTCGAACGAAAATGCGCGCGTTGGGCTTCATCCAAAAAAAAATAGCTACTTTATGGCGGGTCTTAATCAAATTATCTTACCCAAGGAAAGCATGAAAAAAAAAAGATTTTTTTTCACGATACACCAAGTGGTTGCGCTGAAGACATTGCTGGGGTAGCTGGCGGTTACATACGCAATTACTCGATTAACGGTGCGTGGGGTGCGACCAGACAAATATTATTATATATTATATATAATATAATTATATATAATATATATCATATATATATATAATATATCATATATATATATATATATATTTATATAATATATAGTATATTATATATACTATATTTATATATATATAATATATATATATATATATATATATTTATTATATAGTATATTATATAATATATATATATATATATTATATTAGTATATATATATAGTAAATATTAGTATATATAGTATATATATATATATATACTATATATATTATATATATACTATGATATATATATATAATATATATATATATATATATATATATATTTATATATTATAGTATATATATATATATATATATATATACTATATTATATACTATATATATATCTATATATATATATATGATAGTAATAATAAGTATATATATATTATATGGGTAATGCTCCTAAGGGCTTAAAAATCAGAATATATAAAGATTAATTAGCTCAAAAATCAAGAAATATAAAGATTAGTTTAAATAAATAAAAAAAAAAGTTTCATAAAGTCGATTTGTGTACTTTTTATTATCCGTCTTAAATGTAAATTTTTATCACTTCAAAAATATATTTTATGCAAAGGTAAAATACTTTTTATTAGAATTTACTTATGGTTTGAATATTAGTTAAGGAATGCCACAGGGTAGATCGCAACGATGTACGGTTGCAGAGTGGGTCGCCACTCAGTATTCTCAAAAGCAAGCTTAAAAAAAAATTTGTTGAAAAAAAAAATTTTTACTCTAACTCTGTAAGCACTAATCTGAGTCAGAGTCGAAATTTTTTGAATTTGACTGCTGGGGTCGGAGTCGGAGTCGGAGTCGAGTCGGAGTCGGAGTCGGAGTCGGAGTCGGAGTCGTTAAAATTTTTGTTTAAGTGGAGTCGGAGTCTGAGTCGAAAATTTTTGTTTAAATGGAGTCGGAGTCGGATCGAAAATCCAAATTTGAATTGTTTAATGTGATGAAGTCTCGAGTTGCGGGTCCGGAGTCGGAGTGAAAAATTTATTTTGACGACTCCGCAGCCCTGGACTTTCTTCCATTATTCATAGCAGTACCGGAAATCATTTTCCTGAAGTGTGTTAATTCACGCGTTATAGTATTTTTTACGTTTTCCATCGTCCTAAAATGATAACCCTTCAACCTCATTTTCAACTTAGGGAAGAGGTAGGAATCGCACGGAACTAGATCTGGGCTATATAGAGGATGTGGAAGTACTTGAATGTTTTTCTTTGCCAGAAATTCTATAATTGAGAGCGCATTGTGAGATGGGTCGTTATCGTGGTGCAGCACCCAATCATCTGCAATGTCTGTTCTGATTCGCTGAACTCCTTTTCAAAGTCGTTCTAAGACATCTTTGTAAAAGACGTGATTAACTGTCTGTCCTGAAGTTACAAAGTTTCCTTGTTTCACAATACGCACGGCTGTCGAAAAAAACAATAATCAGTGTTTTCACCTTGGACTTGCTAATACGTGCTTTCTTCGAACGAGGAGAATTTTTTTGTGTGCTTTTCTGCACTTTGCCGTTTGGTTTCAGGATCGTATCCAAAACCCATGATTCCTCGCCTGTTATAACTTTATCCAAAAAATTGTGCTCCATTTCGAGTATTTCAAGTAAATCTTGACAAATTTTGACCCTGTTCGCTTTCTGCTCCACAGACAAGTCTTTCGGCACTAGTTTTGCAAAAAAATTTCGCATGTGGAAATGGTTCGTTAAAATTCTATGAACTGCATTTTTATCCAAACCAGTTTCTTCTGTAATCACTCTGACACTGAACCGGCGATCTTTCTCCATCACAGCTCTAACAACTTCCACATTTTCATCGTTTGTTGACGAGATTGGTCTTCCACAACGAGGGTGGTGTTCAACATTTTCTCGACCCTCTTTGAAAGCTTTGTGCCACTTAAAAATCATAGTTTTCGATAGAGTGGCATCCCCATAAGCTTCGTTTAAAGAAGCAAATGTTTCAGTTTCAGGCTTGTTACGTTTCACAGTAGAATTTCATAATGCGTACCGCTGTTGCAATATGTACCTGCATCGCATAGAACGCATAGAGGATAGAAAACCGCGTCATACACAAAAAGATGTAAGTGCAAAAAATGTAATCGAAGTTAGAACAAACTACCATACATAAACAGATGTAGTGGAAGACTGCCTTTATAAATCTGGTTTAAACTAGTATGGATATGTAGTCTAGGTAAACTAGCTACCCACTCGTATACGTCAGCCGTTCATGGGATACATTACTCAAGGTGTCGTTCATTGGGATATTCAGTAAAACTACTTTTGGGACAGAGGAGTATATATATATTATATAAATATATAATGTTAATTATATATATATATATATAGTATATATATATATATATATTATATATATATATAGTATATACTATATATATATATATATAGTAGTATATATAGTATATTAGGTATATATAGTAGGTGAGTGGGTATAATGTTTTCCGTTTTTATTTAACAGCCAGGGTAATCCTGAATTTCACAGCAAGGACAATATTATAAACCGACGTATTCAAATATACGACGTTTGAAGATGTGCAAGTTGGAAGGTTGGAAAGCATATTTAAAATAAGTGTAATTTGAATTTATTTGTGGAGGACACGTAAGATTGAACATAGCTGTTAGGTTTGAGGTCAGAGGGTTTGACAAAGAAGGATGAGAGTATGGAGGAAGATGTTTCACCCGAATCCTTCTCAATGGAGGAGGGATGCAACAGTATAATTTAGAAGAGCAGTGTCCGTTGTAATTGTAGTAGTATAAAGAGAGTGACATAGTAATTAGAAGGTCAGAAAGAAACTGGAAAGAATCATTGAAAGCAGGAGAGTTAAGAATAAGAAAGGCCCTAGACTCCACCTTTTAGGGAGAGCCGAGTATATGGAAGCACCTCAGATGTGTGAGGCATATCTTCTATACATGGACGAAGGACATGCATTAGAAGTGAAAGTAGCTGGGATGGTGTGCAGAAATTTTTGAAGACTCATCAGAACATCCAGCCTCTTAGAAGCTTGCTATGTAAGGGAAGTATGTGATCCTTTCAAGAAAGATCACAAGAAGAGCCACCTATACTCTCTCTCTCTCTCTCTCTCTCTCTCTCTCTCTCTCTCTCTCTCTCTCTTCTCTCATCTCTCTCTCTGCTCTCTCTTCTCGCCTCTCTCTCTCTCGGTCTCGTTTTCTATTATTCAAATCTTCTTTATAATATTATGGGTAGACGAGGGTTTGGGTGTGTGTGTTTTCGAAGAAGATATTATAGGTGTTTGGAAAATAATGCCGATTAGAATGATGAAAGGAACTGAGTTTGTTTTACATGCTCCAATTAGAAACTCGAGAAAGACCCTGACCTAACCTAACCTAACCTAACCTAACCTAACCTAACCTAACCTAACCTAACCTAACCCAACCTAACCTAACCTAACCTAACCTAACCTAACCTAACCTAACCTAACCTAACCTAACCTAACCTAACCTAACCTAACCTAACCTAACCCATAGGTTAGCTGTTTCATGACCGCCCTTCAAACATAACTGGGACGTCTTTAGTAGTGAAGAATTAAAGTCGTCGGTATAGAAATGAATAAGTGATGAAGCAATAGAGAAAAGATTATATTATTAAAGAAAATTAGGAAAAGAGTTGCTGGCAAAGGATCACCACTATTGATATATTTGTAAAGGAAGAACACTGGCCGTCTACATCAGCTGCTATAAAACAACCGAAAAATTAATCCATTAGCAAAGGATTTAAAGAAATGCCGAAGAGAAGAGAGAAAGAGTCAGAGAGAAAGGAAAGAAGATAACCGAAGAGAGTTCCTTGCGGAAGCCATATTGGACATCACACATAAGTTTGGAATATTAAAGATGTTTTCCAAATCTTGCCGTTAAAGATAGATTTCGAAAAGTTTGGAAAATACTGAGGTTAAAGTAATATGACGGTAGTTTAATTGGTCAAGGGGTACGTAGTAAGTACCCCTTTTTCCGATACTTGAATGAGTGCACGCCTCCATTAAGAACGGAAAGATTTTAGTTAACAGGCCCAGAAGAAATATTTACCAAGACAAAGTAAAAGCTCAGAAATACAAGTTTTAATAACCGTAATGACCATACGCTCTCTTCTTATTAAGTCTGAGTGAGAGAGAGAGAGAGAGAGAGAGAGAGAGAGAGAGAGAGAGAGAGAGAGAGGAGAGAGAGAGAGAGAGAGAGAGAGAGAGAGAGAGAGAGAGAGAGAGAGATCACATCTTTAAAAGAAATTATAATTTTAGGTATATACGAGTTGGAGGAAAATAAAGAAGAAGGAATAGCTCCCTAGTCGTTTAAACTACAATTAGAAACAAAAGTGCGAGCGAAGATTTCATCTAAATTTAGCAAAAGGTAAAACAGGAATGGTTGATGTTATCGGGAGAAACTAAAGGAAGGAATGAGAAAGTAGCAAAGGTGGAGTTGACATTTTATTGAAAATTATGAACGAGAATAAGGAACGGGCATTAGAAAAGTTCTTGAATTTTCTAAGGAGAACAGAGTTCATAGTATTACGAAGGGTAGATTTAACACTCCTCCGAGATGAAATAAAAAAACTGTATGAGATTCTGAAGCTTGAGAACGACGATGATTCTTGAAGGAAGCATCTCTGCGGCGAATAGCAAAAGAACAAGCAGAGTTAGACCAAGGTTCGGGGTTTATAGTTTGAACGGAATGAGAATGTAATAAGTAGCGTTTGTTGCTGGGGTGCCCAATCACATAAGTTTCGATCAATAACAAAAGGTGACGTTAAGAAGTAAAGAGGAGGAGGTAGTATTCAGCAAAGTGGAAATTATAATGAAAACACGAATTGTTACAGAAATTAATGAAGAAGAAGAATATGCGCCAAAGCAAGCTAGCGACGAAGTTTTAGAATCATGAACCCCATAACCGAAGGGCGTCAACTCCCAGGTGTTGATTGGAGGAGGAGTAAACGACGGGCATTGTTTGGATACCATCCCTCCAAATCTCTCTGAGGCAGGTTTTCTTATAACAATTTGTATTGTAATTTAAAAGAGTATGTTTATGCGTTTGTTTGTTAGCTATGGTTTGCATGCGAAGAAAGGGTAGTTGTGAGAGTGACCACTAAACATCTTCAACAAGTAATTCACTGTATTGTCGGAAGCTGGCTAGATTATCATCTGTGACGGTGAAGAGCGGATGATAATGAATCACTGCAAAGAGCAGCGGACGAGTGAGTCATTTATTCTGGGTTTTTAATTCTTTGTTCCAGCAAATTCCTCATTAACACTATTTTTATTTTTTTTTTATTTTTTTTTTTTTATGTTTATTTAGGTTCATTTTTTTCTCTCTATCTCAGACTAGCGCTAAAGTGCTAATTGTGCCTTTTCACTCGCATCGGGCAGACTCAATACGCTAACAAACTAACGTCAACGCATAAACATACTTCTCTTTCAAAATTAACTAATATACAATAATTGTTTATAAAGAAATACCTGCCATCAGAGAAGATTTTTGATATAAGGGATGTAATCCCAAACAATAGTCCCGTCGTTATACTCCTCTCTCCAATACATACACCTTGGTGTTATGACGCCCCTTCAGGTTATGGTGTATCATTTGACATTCTAAAACTTCCGTCGACTAGCTTGCTTTGGCGCATAGTTCTCTGACTCCTCACCTTCGCTCTGGCGCCTAGCCTCTTTCTTGCACATATTAACATTATTGATATATGTCTATCTCTTTCTACAATTACTAACTATATTCCTACCTCTTTGATAACTTCTTATAACGTCACCTTTTATGTTATTTAGATCGAAAACTTTTAGTGATTGGGCTAATACCTCACCAGCAACAGTGAGCTATACTTATTAAATTTCCCCCTCCCCCTTACAAGTATCTATCCCCTGAGAATGCCTGGGGTCTTAAACTCCTTGTGTTCTTTATAGCTATTCGCGCAGTAAGTATATCAGTACTTCTTATATTCTAAGATAAATTACATCTACTGAGTCGTTTCAACAAGCTTTCAAGAAATCCTCTTATATATCAGTTTTTTTTTTTATTATTATCAATCTTCGGAGAGTAATATTGGATTAAATCTAACCCTTATATCGGTAAATACTTATGTACTCATGTTTACTCCTCATAGAGATAAATATCATAGATACAGAAAATTTAAATGAATCCATTATATCATTAATTATCTCTGTATCAATAATATTATTATCTATAATTAAAATCAACTTCACATCACTACTTTTAATTAGACTATATACTATTAGTTATCTTATCAATATTTACCTATATCCTTTTATAAGTTATCTCCCGTATAACTAATCAATACTTACATTCCTAGTATTATATTTACTTTGCTAATAATTATAGTATGAAATCTATCGCTCAGTCACATTATTTAGTATTCTAATTGTAGTATATAACTAACGTACCTAGGGAGTACTTTATTATCTATACATATATTTATACTTATATTTTCCATTTCTTATACGTATATACCTAAAATTATATACATATATATATTCATTATGATATAAATAGTATATATATGATTACTCATCTCATATACTACTATACTATTATATCTCATTACTTACTTACTATATCTTCACTACTATACTATCTCATATATCATAACTTCTTATACTCATATATATATCGTATATTTATATTTAGTAATTTACTCTTACTATTTTAAAATATCTTTTATATACATAAAAATAGTTAGCTAAGATATCATATCTATTATATATATTATCATATACATCTATCATTACTATCTCTTATTATCTACTTACATCTCGTCTCACCTATCTCAGTTTATCTACTCTCAATACTCATCTCAACTCCAGATTAATATAAGTAAGAGTACGCTGATATTAGGTCAATTACTAGTGAATTATTAAGAACTTTATTTAGAAACAAAAATTAATATCTGTAAGTATCTATTATGTGTAAAATAAATATATTTATTCTGGGTCCTTTATAACTAAATCTTTCTAGTATTACTTAATGGAGGCTATATGTACATCATCATTCAAAAAGTATCGATGAAAATAAGGTGATGAAACTTATTAACTAACCGTATATATAATATATATACCTATATAAATCTATATTATATTATATATAAAGGTAAGTTTCATAAATTCTAGCAGTCATATCTGAAGGACATACAAACATGTAGGTAATCATTTTAAACGTTTCACGTGA
>JABUQX010045129.1:0-5000 GCA_015478945.1 Trachelipus rathkii | reverse complement strand
GATGAACAAAATGGATAATTTTTTTTTTTAAGTCAGTAAATCAATATTTCGCCCATAAGAAACAGTTCCAAAAATTTAAATAGGAGCTGCTGCACGCTTCAGAGAGTCAAAAAAAATGTCAAATCAAGATATTTTTTTCTTCTAAATCTACATTACGATTCCAATGAAGAAACTGTTGCTATCGAGGAAGTGGAACGAGCCCCTTTCTTTATAGTCTTTTAAGTTATACACAATGATTAATTAAACATAGAACCTTGAGATTCAGTACAAGAATTTTGAACATTTATTACTAGAGATTTTTGGTGCTGCAAAATTGATTAATTCTTTTACTTTCTCCTTTTCACACTATCTTACCCACTCATTAATATATAGTATTATATAATATGTATGATATGTCTATATATATAATAGTTATAACTATATATGATATATATAGAGTATATAGTATATATTATATAAATTAGGGATATAGTATAGTATAGTATGTATATGATATATAATATTTAACACATTGGTGAAGAATAACCTTGTTAATTGGGAAATAGACGTATTACAAACGGGTCTGGAGCAATTTGGGAAACACACTAAGGGTATGTTCACCAATAAATCGTTTACAGGAGTTTATTGATTCCTCTCCTTATTCTAGATAAATTTTCGATATTATATATAGTATATGGTATATATATAGATAGTATATATAGTAGTTATATATAGTAGATATATATATTATATAGTAGTATTATATAGATAGTATATATAGATATATACTATAGTAGTATATAAGTAAGGATTAATCAGAATAGAAGGGGTCAGGGGACCGCCTGACGGTGCTATAGCCAGAAAAGCAAAGGATTGAGTAAGCGAGTACTTCATTTTTATGAGAAGCTGAATTCCCGACACACGAGTTGGTATTATGATTGTCAATGGAAGTGTTGAATTAAAGTAAAAGGGTGTGGGAATTGGTGATGACTTCATCTCCACAAGTAAGAGTGGGAGAAAGGTAATAATAGCAACGGCTAATGTCTAAAATTCTGGTGGACGGTAGTGAGCATAGGAAATAAAAAGGGATAAGGAATATGTAGTAGAAAATTTGACCTATGGTGGCTCCTCATTAATAAGCTAAACAGTAGTGATCATTTTCTATATCTCCATACTCTACTGATTATACTAGGTATAATATATATATATAGACGGTATATTATATTATTAGTTATATATATATATAATATTATATTAATATATATATATTATATATATATGATAGGAGTAATATAGTATATATAATATATATATATATATATATGTGTACTACTATATATATATATATTATATATATATTATAATAAGAAGCAATACTCTAGACAGAGCGCTCAGAGCTGCGCCTAAGTTCTGTGGGAGGAACCTGAATAGAACAAGAAGAATGAACGTATTGCCTGTCGCATCTTCTTCATGTTTGATAAGGATAACGAAATCGAAGATTAGCTTAAAAGACTTGTGACTAGCATTAAAAGAATTCTATCTCACCAAAACTGGAGATTTCAAAGAAAGGTAAAATTTATATCATTGTAAATCAATGTGATAATGGATGAAAGTGAATAAGAATCAGTGTGAAAATTGCTTGGACATGTGGGGGCTGCAAATTATCTTAGGTTTTCTTATTTTGGGTATATAGATGGGAAAGTTAGGGAAGGATGCAGATGTCCCAATCAGGTAATGGAAGATATATATGTCTGGGAATGTTACAGAAGTTAGTTGAAAGGCAGCGTAGGTTCATTGACAGGGCTAGACACGCCATCAGAGGCCATTAAATCTATATCGGTCTGGAATAGATGGGAAGAATGAATATTATAGTATATTATATATAGTATATAGATAGTTATACTTCATAGTATTAGATAGGTATTATATATGGATATAATTAAAATTGATAATAAGTATATATTATATATATATAATATATAATGAAATTATATAAATAGAATATTATAGTATAGATGTAGTAGTATGTATAAATAATATGAATATAGTATATAGATAGTAAGAATATAGAATAGTAACGTAATATATAATAATTAAATATATATATAGGTGATAAGAATGATATTATAGTGTGGAGAATGAGTATTGTAGAGTATAGAGTATATGAGATAGGAGATAGCTAGATAATATAGAATAAGATAAAGAGGTAAAGATAATAGATAGGTAGAATATATAAAAGATATGGATAGAGATAGTATATGATAGAGATACTAAGATAATGAGAGAGATTAATAGTGAAGGGGGGGAGGTGTGAGGGCTAGAATATTGCATGAGGAGAAAGTCGCAAAAGAAGTGGAAAACGGTGCAAAAGTGAGAAGAAGGAAAAGGGGATGCCCGGATATGGTCGGACGTGTCAGCAGGAGAAGACGGGGAAGGATAATTGGCAAAAGCCCTGTGGTGCCATGCAAGCTCCAGGTGTCAAACCAAGTAGCAGAAGATTAGTATAAATAAGAGAGTATACATGATAGAAGATAACGAATATAGAGGATGAGTAAGATATATAGGATGCAAAAATATAATAATGTATACAGGTAGTAATATAATTAATATAATAATTGTAGTAAATATATGGATATAGATATACAAGAAAACTACAAGATAGATAGTATATAGGGAAAGTCGTAAGGAATAAGAGAGAGTAGTATTATAAATTAATGAACTATAAAATAACACTGATGAAAAATATGTAAATTGAGAAGTAATAATAAAATATTCTTTAAAACACTTATTCATATCATTCATTTATTTTAAATACTTGTAAAGAATTTGTAAAGCGAAATAGACTTGTGTTTTGAAAGTTAGAGGTTCGATTTCTCGAGTGAAACTCTATAGAAAAATTTCTACCACTTATTCATTTTCATTTATATTACCATATTATTTTATTAAATGCTTGTTCTTCCAATTCTGACCAAATAAAAAGTATTAGACTTGTTGTTATCTGTGTGAAATATAAGTTAAGGTTTCGATTTACTCTGACGTGAAAACTCAATAGAGAAGAATTTCTATCCTCAAGTATAAATGGAAAGAAAGTTGGCTGTCAAAATTTTCGAACTGTCGAAATTTTTATTGTATAAGCCATTCGAATTAATATATTAAATATTACTTTTATTTTTGCCTTACCAATATTATTATTATTATTATTATTTATTATTATTATTTATTGGATTATTATTATTTATGTTAATGAATTATGTATAGAAATTTTTTAAACATTTTATATTTAACTATAATTGATTCAAATTATAATTTAATTGATTATTATTATTATTGTATTTAATTGTTTATTTATTGAACCATAGATTTAATTAATTTATATATATTTTATATTTAATTATTAATTTGAAGACTATATATTATTATTATTGATTAAATTATATTATTGTTATTATAATTATTTATATTTATTAAATTTTTTTATTATTGTCATTTTTATTATTTGAAATTGTTATATTATTATTATTAATTATGATTATATATTATTATTATCAATTATTATTGGATTATTAATATAGAATTAATTATTAATAATATTTAATTATGTACATTATTATATTAATATACTAGGATTGAATTAATTTAATTGATTAATTATTATTATTGATTCATTATTATTATGTATTAATATATTTAAATATAATGTATTAAGGTGTATTATTATTGTTAGATGTGTATTGAGTTGAGTTACTTATTGATTATTATTATTGATTATTATCTATGCTTAATTGTTCACTTCACTCTCTCGGATATTAATTATGATTAGTATTATTGATTAATGTTATTATTATTATTATCTCATTATTATTATTGTAATGATTACTATTATTATTATTATTATATATTATTGATTATTGCTATTATTCTATTATTTTATTATTGAAAACGACTTCATTATTATTTTATGTGTCATTGAGTGTTATATATATATTTGTTATGTGATTAGTATTCATTAATTATTATTTTATTGATTATTAATCTATTGATTATTATTCATTAATTATTCTGTATTGACTTGTATTATTTATTATTATTATATTAACAAGTATATATATGAGTGATAGGATGCCGCTCTGTGTGGATACTCTGTATTCGGCTAAATAGTGAACCGAGTGTGCTGGGTCAATTGTAGGGATGCATTCTCCACGTTGTGTATTATGTGTGGCGGTATTATAAAAGTTCGAATGCCATAGGATTCGTAATAATGATATATCGAATAAATAGTATAGAATAAGTATTGCAATAATAATAATGAAAGTAAATAATTAGTACTCACTCACTCACACTGAGATAAGTCTTTTCCACACCCGTGAATAGATTATATTGATAATAAACTCACAGTCTCTTTGGTTAAGTAGAGAACATATGGAAGATAATATAATAATTTAATTGAATAATGTAAATAAAATAAAGATAATTAAAACTAAGACAAGGTAATTAATGATGAATAAGTAAGGCATATGAGCTCACACTCACATAATAGATAATTTATATCGGTAGAAGAACCTATATGAATAAACAGAATTTTTCTCCTTCAGAGTTTGAATTCAAGATAGAAGTGAAAACTTGTCATTTTGTCTGAAAAATAATGCGTCACATTATTAATTAATCATAATGAAAAATAATATAATAATAATAATAGATAATCATAATTATATACACGAATTAATAAATAGAATACATATGATAACTAATAATTAATAATAGATCATCATAACATAATATAACTTAATATAACATAATAATAAATTAGTTAATAATAATTAATCAATAGACATAAAATAATGTAGCATAATAATAATATAAGCTATCATAATTAATAATAGATAGTAATAGTAATAATTAGATAATACATAATACATAATAATAATAATATAATAACATTAAAGTGGAATTAATATAATGATCTAATAATGGAGAGTCAAGTAAGATTTCATTGTTTATTAATATATGGGATGTAGAAATAA
>JABUQX010045128.1:17500-23801 GCA_015478945.1 Trachelipus rathkii | reverse complement strand
GATGTTGAAGCCACATAGGCCTATCGAGACTGACAACATATTATAACAAAAAAATATACGGTACATAACTTATGTACTGTATACTATGTAAAGTTATTGACTATCATTATTAATATTAAACTTATAGAAAAATATTTGAGTTGAAGCCACAGAGGCCTATCGAGACTGACAATATACCGTACTATATAAAAAAAAAAAAATTATTTACAATATTAAAACATTTTAGATAGGTTATTTTTTAATATGGATGTAGTGGACCCAAATGTAGAGTTAAAAATTGTTGAAGAAATAATTAGTGATGGGGCAAGCCCAACCTCATTATTTCAACAAGTTTTGACTCTCGTTAAAAGACGAGGAACCAAGAGGTCCATTATTACCAAATTAGTTAATAAGATCCTAGCTAGTGTAACTTTATATACACATGATGAAATAAAGGGTTTAATAGATAGATTAAAAACAAACCTAGTTGAAATTACAGAGTTAGATAATGATATAATAAATAAATTTGCTGACTGCGATGAATTCACATTTGAAAGCGCAGATAAAATTTGTGAAAAAAATGAATTTTACGCCCTCAGCATTTCATCTTTAATAAGTGAGCTTGAAAATAAAATAAGCCCTGTACATAATATTTCCTCAAATAATGCTCATAATGAAACTGGTTTCTCTGGTTTAAAAAGACCCGAACTCCAGCTTCCTGAATTTGATGGAAAACCTGAAGACTTTGATAGGTTTATAAAAAAAATTTGAGGAAATAATGGATAGAGAGAAATACAATAAATTTGCTAGGCATTCATGCTTAATGAAGCAACTTAAAGGTCCAGCAAAAATTTTAATACAAAAAAGCCCTATGGCAGATATAGATTATGATATGGCAAAAAATTTGCTTAAATGTGCTTTCAGCAATAAAACCTTACAGCAATTTTCAGTTATTGAAAAACTTTTAAAATTAAAATTAACTAATGACTTTTACACATGGATCAGTGAGGCTAAATTAATAGAAAGCCAAATAGATAGTTTAAAAATAAATAGTAAAGTGATTTGCCAATATTTTTTTGTGGAATAGTTTGCCTGAAATATATCAAACCCAATATATAAACATTACAAATAATACTTATCCAAATTTAGATGAAATTTTAAATAATGCATTTGAAGTTCATAATAGAATTGGTAAGAGTGGGTTAGTAAATGCAAAAACAAATGCAAATACATACACTAATAAGACAACATCACAAGTTGAGAAAAAAACAGTAGCTTTAGCTACTAATATTGATGTGAATAAAAAACAAAAAACAAATACTGAAACAACAAAAAGGGTTGGTTGTTCCATTTGTCAAACATTGCAAACAGCAGATTGTATGGACCATAAATTGTATAGTTGCCCAACTTTCAAAACACCTGAATCCAAATTGCAAAAAATTAAAGAATTGGGAGGTTGTATTAAATGTGGGTACTTAAATCATAAAATTGAAAACTGTAGGTTTAAATTTAATGCGAAATGTAGAAATTGTAATTCATGGCACTCCGCATTTTTATGTATTAAAAAACAAAGTGGACCTAATCCAACTCAAAAACCAAAAAACAATAAAAATAAAAACAATGCACAAGCAGAAACATCAACCAATGTTGTTGAACTAAATGTTACTCCTGTAGAAAATCCATCTTCAGAACAAGTAGCAAATTGTTTATTATTAAGTTCCTTAAATGTAACAAGTAGTCAAAATATAACACTTCCTACCTTCACCACAACTTGTATAAATAAAAACAATAACAACCAAGACTTGAGGGTTTTGTATGATTCTGGGTCAGAAATAAATTTTATATCGCAGACAGTAGCACAAAAAATTAAATATAAGGTTGTACAATCTGAAATAATGCTTAACATAAAAGGTTTCAATGAAAGTAAATATTACCAAACTTCTATTATAGAAATTAATGTAAAAATAAATAATAAAAATAACAGTATTGTAGCAGCTGTAGTCCCTTCAATACAAACCAGAGTGAATATACCTTCCCCTCAAATTGTAAAAGCATTTGATGAACATAAAATACCTTTAGCTGATAAACACCTAAAAAATAAAAATAACAGGGAAATCCATATACTATTAGGTGTGAATGGAGCCCACATAATACCAATAAATGCATGTTCATTTGGATTAACAAACAACAGTTCACTGTTATATTACACTTCTTTAGGAATCTTATTAGCTGGGGATTTAAATAAATTAACAAAAAATTTGCCATATTTGAAGTATGTGAAGAAATTTACAGAGCAGGCTGACTTGCTCGCAAAAAATGTCAAAATAGAAAATAAGATGGAATGACTAGAAATGGATTACTCTATCACATCTCTAGTTCAAAATAATAATACTAGCTTAGAATTGGATGACGATTTAGTAAATAAAAATTTAAACGATTTATTAAATTATGATAGTTTTGAATGTCCTAAAAAATTCTCAGAGCTAGATATGGAACTTATAAAATTCTTGATTATAAATACAGATGTAGATATGGATACAGGTCGGTTGATTATGCCTTGTTTATGGAATAATAAATTAATAAAATTTTTGCCAAATAATTTTTATTTGGCTAATTCTGTATTGAAATCAATACTTAAAAAATATAAAAAAGAGCCTCTAAAATTAGAAGCGTATAATAATGTCATAATTGACCAACTTAACCAAGGTATCATTCAACCTGTTGAAATAAATACAGTAAAAAATAATAACAAAGTTTCATTTTTAGCTCATAATGCAGTATTTAGAGATCATGTAGAAACGACAAAATGCAGAATTGTATATTTGTCGAACCTATGTGATAAAACTCAACCAACTAATTTATCACATAATAATGTTAGCTTGCCAGGACCTAATTTAAATAATAGATTGGATATTGCATTAACACTACTAAGGTTTAATAAGTATCTGTTGGTATTTGACTTGGAGAGAGCTTTTCACCAGATTAAATTGCCTTGGGAGGATACAGAAAAATTCCATTTTTTTGTGGTTCAAAAATATAAAAGAAAATGATTTTAGTGTCGTTTCTTATAAATTAATGCGACTTCCGTTTGGTATTAGATGTAGCCCTTCCATTCTCATGGTAGCACTTTACATAATATTAATATTGCATGTTCATACTTGTGATGAGTTTGAATATGAACTTAGGAAGATTTTGTATAACCTGTCTTATATGGATAACTTAGGTTATTCTTCATCTTCTGAAAGTGAAATTATTCTTGCTTATCATAGGTCTCATGTAATATTTAACAATTATGGGTTCAATTTGCAACAATTTCATAGTAATTCACCAGAGTTTAAAAAATTAAATTATAGTGAGTTAGACAATAATAGTAATGTAGATGAGCCTATAAATAATGACATAAAACTATTAGGGATGATGTGGGATACTCATAATGATACCTTATATAATAAAAATAATGAAATGGATCCCAAAGCAAACACTTTGAGATCTATTTTATCTACTATAAATGGTCTATTTGACCCACTAAATATTGGGCTTCCTGGGAAGAATAGAGCTAAATTATTTTTACATAAACTGCAAAATAACAAAGATATAACTTGGGACAAAAAACTAAATAGTAATTTACTAAAAGAATATAAAAATATTTGCTCACAATATAATAAAAGTAAAAAAACAGAACTAAAAAGATTTATTGGGGATTATGCTTCTTCATATAATATTATAGCATTTACTGATGCTAGTAAAGACATTTATGGTAGTGTCTTGTATTTACAAAATACAAATAGTAGTGAGCTGCATTTTTTGTGTGCAAAAAATAAATTAATTTCAAACAAAAATACTTACAGATCTATTCCAGTTCTAGAGCTATTTGCTGTAAAATTTGGAGTACAATGTCTAATAGAAATGTTTGACAATTTAACTAATACTTTCACACCTTTAAAAATAAATAAATTACATTTATATACTGATTCAATGGTAACATTGAATTGGATTATAAATAAAATTGAAAAATTAAACAAAATTGAAAGAAAAGGAACCATTATAAATAATCAGCTGAATTTTATCGAAACTGCATGTGAAAAACACCCGATAACATTTCATCATTGTGAAGGATCTCAGAATCCTAGTGATTATGCTACTTCGATGTGTTTCAAATAATAAGGTTTTAAATTAAAAAATTCACTTTATTTAAATGGACCTATATTAAACAATAATGAAAGGTTAAAAGTCACTGTTCCAAATCCCTTATATAATAATAGTACAGATTTTAATATTTATAATATTCAAATTTTTTCTTTTGTACCCTTATTTAAATTAGATAGGTTTTCTTCTTTGAATAAACTATTTAAGGTTTCACACTATGTAAGAAAATTTATTCATAATTTAAAGCTTAAAAGTACATGAGAAAAACCCCACTTTGTTTTCCAATTGTGACCCTAATGCAATATGCTCATATGAAGAAAGTTGTAATGTCATTTTTAGGCAATATCAACAAGAAAATTTTTCAGAAACATTTCAATATTTAATAAACCCAAAAAATAATAAAGGAACAAATTTGGTCACACAACTTAATCTTTTTCTTGATAAAAACAATATAATTAGAGTAAAGAGTAAATTTGCAAACTTAGATGCTGATTTTAATAAAAAAAAATCCAATATTGTTGCATAAAAATCATTCACTAACTGATATAATAATTAAAGAATTACATTTAAAAATTTAAAAATGAAACATGCAGGTGTATATAAACTTCTAACTATAATAAGAAAGGAGTTTTATATTCCAACAGCATATTCAGTAGTTAAGAAAAATATAAAAAACTGCATAAAATGTAAATTAATGTATGGCAGAACCATAAAAATTAATCAGAACCATTACAAAGATTATAGAATAAATCCATCTCAAATTCCATTTAGAGAAATATTTCTTGACCACATTGGACCTTTTAATATAAAAATAAATAATGTAGTAGAGAAGATTTACATATTAATTATAACTTGCACATACACTAGAGCTGTAAACCTTGTTCTATGTAAAAATGTAGATAATAAGTGCTTTATTTCTGCCTTTCAATTTCATGTGTTTGACTTTGGATTCCCACAACTTATAGTTAGTGACCAGGGAAGTAGTATAGTAAGCTCAGTGCAAATTATTAAAGACTTTCTTGATGATGTAGATGTTAAAAATTATTTAACTCTCCATAATATAAAGATTTTAGAGTTTTCACCATACCCTGGGAAAAGACTTAGTTTTCTAGAGGTTTAGTTGAATCTTTAGTCAAACAGGTGAAAAATATTATCTATAGTGCTATAGGAAAAAATATATTAGAGCAGGATGAGTTTTCTTTATTAGTTAGGGAAACAAATATGCTTATAAATAAAAGGCCAGTAGCATTTAAGTCAATATTGAGAAACCCTGAGGTGGATCCAAATATCCCATTTGCAATAACACCGGAGATATTGCTGAAAGGATATGAGGTTCCAGCTTTGGTTGTTTCTTCTCATTTATTTCATGATGGTGTAGATCATTCAGATGATCCTGATTGGTCTCCTTGTGAACCTGATCAGGATCAGTTATATTTGACTTTTCAAAAATACAGAAAAGTGAAATCTAATTTGAATGATTTGTACTATGATGAATTCTTAGCAAACCTACAATATCTTGCCACTAACCAGCAAGATAAATATAAAAAAAAAACCACACTTCACTGGGAGTTGGAGATGTTGTTGCCATTAAAGAAAAATTCTGTAAACCATACTTTTACAGCATGGGAACAGTACAAGAAATAAAAAATAATGATTTAGGAGAAACTGTTTCTGTAAAAATTAAAAAATCAAATCAAGAAATTATAACCCGACACATATCGGATATCATATTGCTGATAAAAAATAATACCAATTTTCATGAAAATCTGCCAGAAACAGTTTCCACCACTAATGATAATAATAGTGATGCTGACAGCAGGGTAAAAAGGAAAGCTGCAGTTCAATGTAGAGAGCTACATAAAAAGCTCATAGACCAAGGGCAACTTTAATATCTCCAACTATATAATAGTCAAATAAATATCTATGTCCTTGTTTAACAGGAACATGATATATATTTGAATAAAAACAATGTAAAATAAATTTGGTTTCCAAATTTAGTTTACATATTCATCAAAATTAAATTCTTAATAGAATTTAATTTTGGTCCCCTCCCAGTGTTAAAAATATATATTATATAATGTATGATATACCTTATATAATATATATGTTGTTTTATATATTTATATATATATTTTTTTATTTGTTTTATTATTTTTATTATTATGGCCACTGGAAG
>JABUQX010045128.1:5000-12500 GCA_015478945.1 Trachelipus rathkii | reverse complement strand
AATTCAGTAACGTCGGCTTCTCTCGGCAGTTATTCATCAAGAACTAATACCAGTTCTGACACAGAAAATAATGATGAAGAAAACCACCATGTGACGCCTGATGCTGCTCAGAATATTGCTGCTCGCACAGCCTTGATGTTGTTCATGCTCGCCCCAACGAAAAGGACCCAATGAATTAAAAAAGCTTTATGAAGAAGCACCCTATTCAGTTAGTGAAGAAAAAGGGAGCTTAAATTGCCATTTTCCCTTCAAGACTTTATTACCGACATTATACGGAATTTTGGATAAAATTCACAAAGAAAAAGGTTATCATATTCGATTTCGGCTCGAAAACAGAGTGTACTGCGTCCAGTTGGTATGGCTTTTGGAGGTAAAGAAAATAGAGATTCTACATTTTTTACCGCAGACATGACTCTTCTCCTAAACATATTTATAAATCTGTTGAAATTCACGAAGACTCTCGTTATCATCAACTCGTAGCGAAGGTAGCTTTTCAAAGCCAAAAAGGTCATTGATATTTCAAATCTCTGACTATTACCAAAAAAAGATACCAACAAGGCGAGAAAGAGAAGTTCACGACCAGAAGTTGGTTGTGAACGTTCTAATTAGACTCTTGATAGTTTTTGTTTATTGTGAAAACAAGGCATTGCGTACAGAAGGGAATAAGCAGAAGGGGTTTGATACGCTTGACTACGATAATTAGGGTAATTATTTCTCAATGGTCATGTGGTTGCAATTAGATGTGAATTACAAAATCGTGTGTGCAGAAAGCCACTGGAAAGTTAACTAAAAGACCGACTGGACGAGGTCTGTGATTGACATATTTTTGTCAAAAGCCTTTATCAACAAGCTACTTAAATAATTTGTTCGATGTTCCGTGATATCAGTTTGAAAGACCTTCGATGATAGCATGAATATTCAGCGTGATGGTAGATAGTACTAAGAGTGTAGCTGTTATGGACCAGTCGGCGATTTGCGTCCGCTATGTCTTTCAAGAAAAGATATATGAAAAGACTTTTAAAAATAAACAGCTAGTCGATGATTCATCTGATTGGGCTTTGTACGAGCTTATAAAATCAGGAATTAGCCAAGTGTGGCATAGTGTCCCAGCAAAATTATTGCTTGTTCATTTGGGCGGAGCTGAACAATATGAGAATGTTGTTTAACGTCTACAAGATCAGGTTCCAAAAAGATGAAAATGAAGATCTTATTTACACTCCACTGTATGGGCGACCACATGCATGAACTTGGTAGTAGCTGATTCAACAGTAACGTTGCTCCAAGCAGAAAACGTAGTTGGGGATGGTGGAAGAATCAGCTGGTTTTTCTAAACTCATTCTTTTAAAAGAAATGCCGTATAGGAGAGGGAAACAAAAAGAAACATATTGCACATGAAAAAAAATGCACAAGTTGCAAAAAATTAGGAGCCACAAGTTGGTGGAGCAAAAATAAAGCTTTTTCTTCAATTATCGATGAAGGATTTTTAAGAATTGAGAAAGCGTAAACGCAGAGAAACTATTCAATTTTATTACCGTTTTAAAAGAAATATCAAATGCAAATCTAAATTCATGGCAAGAAATTTAATCAGTCAATGGTCCAAATTTGAAAACTTATTTATGTCTATTGTTTTATTAGATTATTTCTTGTTATATCTCACATTTCAAAATATTTACAAAGTAAAACCATTGACTATTCTACAGCCTGGAACTTGGTAGAGAAGCCGCTTCAACAAGTAGGAGATAAAAGGAGTGATAAACACTTTCAGGCTCTGTATTCAAAAACAAAATATTATGCAAGTACAGTAAATAGCAAATTAGAAGATAACAGTATTGATGTAGAAGTAGAATTAGATTTAGTAAAAAAGAACTTCAAAGAAAAAGGTAGTGCCTGGTGAAAAATCAATAGATGAAGCTCATGGAATCTCAACTGCTCAAAACTATAAATTGATCTTTGTCAGTGTTTTAGATCGTGCCAGGACAAGTATCGAAGAAAGATTTAGTCCAAACAAAGAAATTTTAGAAGATTGTTCCTGGTTAGACCCAAAGAAATTTAATGAAATCGTATTGATAGTTTTCCTACGGAAGTTCTTTGTAATATTTCTAAACTTTATAAAATTGAAAGAAGTCAGTTATTGATAGAGCTGAAACAGTTTGCAGATTAGTATGAAAGTTTTACAATGGCTGAAAAAACTTACATTAAAAGAAAACAAGACAATTTAAATAGAGCTGAAGAAATCTGTGAATTTGGCGATGTAGAATCTGAATTTGAAGAAGACGAAAATCATTATGGTACTGCTCTGACAATAAACAATGTTTTAGGTGTTTATCATGCGCCTTTTTTATTGTTTTTGAACTCTCACAATCTGGATTGTTTACCAACCTATATGTAGCTTACAAGTTTGTAGTAACCATACTTGTACACAAGTCACCTGTGAAAGGATATTTTCTAAACTTAAAATATTTAAGAATCGACTTAGATCTACTTTAGCCATGACCTGTTATGGTCTTAATCTTCCTTCATGAATGTAGAAAGAGACTGGATAAAGATGTTATTATAGATGAAGTAGCCAGAACCAGTGAAGAACTGGCCAAAAAGCTGTTAGGTTAGTAAACAATCTGTGACGATACCAAAAGAATTCTTAGTTTGCTCTGTGTCTGCACTCTGTACCAAGGTATTGTAGAGCAATTATTTCGTGGTTGTCAGTAAAAATATTCTATTATTTGTAAACAATTAAATCACAAATTAAAGAGACATGTTTCTTTTCAATATGCTTGGTTTTTCATTACCATGTGACTTGTGTCCCCTTTTTAAATTTACTGAGGGTATTACAGTAGGATTTTAGACTATTATAGCTCAACAGTGTGATTGGTTTCCTAAAAACTAAAAAATATGTAATTAATCGCAGTAGAAGTTGATAGAGTCAAGAAGTTCTTCTAATTCAATGTTCTCTTTTAAAGAGGGTTTGTAAAATAAAATTATATAAAAATGATTAGTAATTGATATATCGTTCATCAGACAAATACATTTTTTTCCTCAACTATTTCCCCAAGTGAGAAAATAGGTAAATGTGCTTTTTAAGCATGCAAGCCTAATTTTTAAACATTACATATTCCAATAATCTATTCCCTCTAAATTTCCCGGTAAGGGGCCCCTTTTCAATCTTTACCCGAGGGCCCCCAAGGGAGCCAGTCCGCCGGGCCTGATATATATATATATATATATATATATATATATATATATAATATATATATATATATATATATATTATAGTATATATATATATATATATTATATATATATATATATATATACTATATATATTAGTATATATATAGTATTTTATATATATATATATATATATATATATATATTTCAAATTATTTCAAATGAAAATCAAGAAAGCAATTGCTTGTTGCTTTCAGGCATAATGCTAATTTGCATTTACTACATTTTATTTGTGAGAATCTTTTTATACAATACTTACACTTTTCTTTTTCATTACCAGGTTCAGGCCAATGATGTAAACCATCATATCTCACATCATCTACTGGCCTGGGTACTCGCAAGCGTTTGGGGTTCAGCATGTCCAGAGTTTCTTTTGATGGTCTTCCTCTTTTTCTAGCTGTATCATTTCCACATTGTGTAAGCGCTTCCCCAATTTCAGAACGGAATTCAACTAATTTTTTCCATAGTTTTTCTTTTTTCTGCAAACAATGCCGTCTATACAATAGCCAAGCATTGACAATTGTTATATCCAATAGATGAAATTTTTTTTAGGTAATATCGTTTTACCCATATTTTAGTCCTATTCAATGATACAAACATATCATTCAAGTCAACACCAACCATATGGGTATTATATTCTTTTACAACTGCAGAAATAGGAACATCAATATATTTTTTATCCGGAAGTGACCATCACTTTACAATACCCATTGGATTGTTGCCTATCAAAGACGATACAACATGTACAGCTTTATTGTCATACCACTTCACAGCAGTTATGTTTCTTGTTATTTCAGTCCTATAATCGGAGGACCCTCTACAGTATTTGCATGACTAACTGTACATTTACCTACATATATTTCAAAGTCATATACTATCCCACTAGTTCCACATCTAGCAAATACCTTGATTCCCCATTTGTGTGGTTTGTTTTTGATATACTTACTGTTTTTTTTGATATACTGTTTCAAAGAACTATGTCCTTTGAAATGAATCATGATCTCACACCAAAATTATGCTCTTCAGGATCTATTTTCAAAAAGTTGCTTTTTATTAACAGATGAAAGGAGAAACCTTGAACAGCTTATCATAATCAGGAACATCCCTAGGCTTCATATTATCATTATTGCTTATGTGCAAGAATCGCTTTAGTAATTCAAAGCGGTTTCTCGACATAATACATGCAATAGACTCAAACCTTGTTGCTCTGTTCCAGTACATTCGATTAGAAGGCATAGGCACATCCCACTCAATACATGCATGCCAAGAAACTGTTCCATTTCTGACTTCTTCGTAATTATTGAAGTCCCTTTCATTTCAACTGAATAGAGATTTGTTTGGAAAACCAGGGTGTTTCGATGATATATATAGTATTATATATATATAAATTATATATATAATATATATATATTATATATATATATATATATAATATATATGATATATATATATATATATAAATATATGTTATATAATTATATTATATATATATATATATAATATAATTATATATATATATACTATGATATATTAAATATATATATAATAATAGTAAATTATATACATGTATTTTTTTAGGTTGCCAGACATATAATAGTTTCGTATAATTTATATATATATATATATATATATATATATTATAATATATTATATAGATATTATATATATATTATATTTTATATATATATATATATATATATATATTATATATATTATATAATTATATTATATATATATAGTAAATATTAATATATATTATATATATATATATATATTATTATATTAATATATATTTCTGAATCCACTCACCAAATTTCAGCCTTCTACGTCCATTTCCCATGATTTTGGGCTCATCACCCACCTAAAGATGAACCCCTATATAATTTAAACCTTAGTTCGCTCTATTTCATTCGTTCTCTTCTATCTACTCACCAAATTTAAGCCTTCTAAGTCCATTTACAAAGGTTTAGAGGCTTCACCACCCCCTGAAAAGGGGACCCCTTTATAGATTTGAACGCTCAGTAATCTATTTCGATTCGCTCTTCTATCCACTCACCCAATTTCCTGCCTTCTACCTCTATTTCTAAGAATAGATGTAGGGACCCCTCACCTTCGTCCATTTCCAAGTTTTGGGGTTTCAGCACCCCCCAAAGGGGAACATATATATATATATATAGTATAATATATATTATATATATATATATATATATATATCATAAATTTATTATACTTTTCTTTTCCCAATGGTTACTTTTTTCTTTTTTTATACATGAATTTTGCAAAAAATCCATGTCCAAAACTTTTATACTTTACGATCATTTCACATTCCCACCCCAAAAAAACAGCCTATTTTTCACCAAAATTGCCTAAAATTAAATAAAAATTCTTTACGTATCTCACTGCACAAGACAAATAAGACGGAGCGTAGCACAACTTTTTCTCAAGACTTCAGAGGCACACTGATTGTAAGTCATACTAACTAGATGAAGTTACCAAAAGGAATGAAAACTTGCCAGATGTCGATAAATATATCAATTTATGTATTGCAGTTTAAAAATTTCCACATTGGGAGATTTTTATACAATTTTGGTCATATTATAATTGATGTTACCTGTAGTATACAGTGGAAAAGAAAGGAATATATATATATATATATATATATATAACGGTATATAAATATAATTAATATATATATATGATATATATTATATATATATTGTAATATATAATATATTATTTATTATATATATAATAGATATTTTATATATAATATAGTATATATATATAATAATATATATATATATTATATATAATATATATATTATATATATATATATATATATTATATATATATATATAATATTATTATATACATATATAATAATATATATAATATATTATATTATATATATAATATTGATAAAATATATATATATCATATATATATATATATTATATAATATATATATAGATATAATATTAATATATATATATATATATTATATATATATATTATAATATATAGATATAGTATATATATAATATATAATATATATATTCCTAGTATTTAAATATAAAGGTAAATAAGAGTTCATTTGTATATCATTATAGGTTAATTTGAATAAATTTTTTTTTTTGTTTTTTGTGGTTTTTTTTTTTTTATTTGTTAAAAATAATAAGTATAACCTTTTTCGATGAGTTTATATATCATTAATACAGCCCTCTTATTTTTACTTTGAGTATGTAAAAACTCAAAAAAAATAATAATTAATGTAATAAATGAGAGTTAGTCAAGGAAATTTAAAATTTAAGAATCTGAAGAAATTTTATTAAGGAATTTTAAAATATGTTAGCACATGTGTATAACAATCCAGTAGTAATTTGTTCTTTTAAAAACACTGGAAACCATTGTAATTTTCATTAAAACCATCAAAATAGCATTTAAACCCCCCCCCCCCAAAAAAAAAAAAAAAAACCATGGTTTATTTGTTTTATTTTTTTAATAAAAAAAGGGTTTTTATTTTTTTTTTTAAAAACCATATTTTTTTCCTACCTAATTATAGTAGTATAATATATATATATATATATATATATATATAATATATATATATATATATATATATTATATATATATATATATATATATATATATATTATATATATTTTTATATAATATATATATATATATATTATATATATATAATATATATATATATATATATATATATATATATATATATATATATATATATAACTATACTATTATTTATATATATATATCTATATATATAGTATATAATATTATATAATATATATATATATATAGTATAATATATATATATAAATATATTATATAGTATATATATATAATATATATTAATATATATATATATATATATATAATATATAAGTATAGATAATATATATATATATATATATAATATATATATACTATATATATAATATATTATTATAGTATTATATAATATTATATATATATATATATATATTATATATATATATATATTTATATATATATATATATTATAAAATATTATATATATATATAATATATATATATTAGTATATATATAAATATATATATATATATATATATATATATATATATATCAATGGCCGACATGCCCCGCCCTATACAAGGAAATTTAAATCATAGGAAGAGTGAAAAACAGAAGAAGCAAGAGTGTTCCAGACTTCAGCAGTAGAGTATGTAGAAGAATGAGCAAATCAGTTAAATCTAGGGTCAGGTTATCC
>JABUQX010045127.1:0-23917 GCA_015478945.1 Trachelipus rathkii | reverse complement strand
TGGCTGACACGCCCAGGTGTTTCCTGAGGGTTGATGTTACCTGCCTGACGCTTTTTTTGAACCCTTACCTTTTTGGAGCTTGACCTTTTTTGAGCCCACAATTTTTACCTGACCTGGACCCGGTTTTGGCCTTGACCTTTTTGGGACATTAACCTTTTTTGACCAACCCTTTGATCTTCCATGGGTCATTTTTGGCCCACTGTATTTTTTGAGACCCTAATTTTTTGAGAACCTAATTTTTTTGAAGAACCCTAATTTTTGAGGAACGCCTCGAATTTTTTGGCAACCTTAATTTTTTTCGGAACCCTATTTTTTTGAGAACCTAAATTTTTTGAGAACCCTAATTTTTTGAGAACCTAATTTTTGAGAACCCTAAGTTTTTGAGAACCCTAATTTCTTTGAGAACCCTATTTTTTTGGGCAACCCAATTTTTTTTGGCCTCAGTTGAATTTTTACACCCTTTCGAAGAAATGGGTGCGCCAAACGGTTGCAGTCAGCAACCGGTTACGTATACCCACCCTATTTACGCCCTTAATTTTTTTTTTCGACCGTGGGCAATATATTTATTTTGCTGTACCCATCGATTATAGATATATAATAAGTGTTAATGTTTGGTACTTTACATTTAATTAGCTAGGGCTTATGACTTACTATTTTTTGATGTACCCTTATAACCTTTTTAGTCTTTCCCTATGGTCCAAGTAAGACTATTTGATAAACAGATAACCAGTGGGTCATTGTTATTGTCATCACTTACGTGGTAATAATTTTTGTTTCCAGACCCTTTGAGAGGAGTGATACTTAAGAGTCACTGATTTTGATTGTTCTTAACTCTCGATTATACAGATATGACACAAATGATATATGTGGTCACAGTCATAATTTAAACTCAAGATTATTCGGACGTCTATCGATGAGTCGAGTCGCTAACACACAAACAACAATCCACAACACTTACTACAATGCGAGCCTACAAACAACATCCCACACAACAATCTATCACTACATCATCGCCAACTTTGATATGAACAACATTGAAATTATCACAAGTTAAATAGGCCAACATCCCGATCGAACCTGATTGACATTCCACAATGAATATTCGATCCTATGACACTCATACACTCACCTCCCGTATACGATACTTGTCCATCATGGTACCATGTTTTCTTAACAGCTTATCCATATTAACTACAATACTTAGACACAACGAATCGCAGCATCCTATTGCTCTATCTTTTCTGTAGTTACCAGAATGGAGAAACGTCAACTTTTTGATAATCATGTAAGAGACGAAAGTTCTTAGAATATTATGTTATGGTCTCTTTCCTAATTGGTTTAGAGACTAAAATTATGTCCCTGCATTACTCTCAATTAAAATGATTCGTTGTATCTCATATGCAGAACCATTTAAGATTCGAAAAGGAATTTGAGCACGCGTTATGACGTATTTTCGCCTTTGACAGGTTAAGTCCAAAAATGACATTTCTTAGTCCTCAAACATGCAAGATCCTAAAAGTTCGTATGAGCCAGCAACGCTATCTCTGAATGGCGCTCAATGGAGAAGTTTGTGTAGTTTCTCCCAATCACATGCGTATACCGTAAGGATAACTTTCGTTAGATGATTATGAAAAATGAAAGAACCATTGATTCAACTACAAATTAAAAGATTGTTACATATTGAATTATGCTTCCTGATATTATAGTCTCGTTTGTCGCCCGATACCATTTTCTTTGCGGATAGAGTAGTTTGCCCGATTGTTGGAAATTTTTGTATAATTTAAGTGTCCTATATCTTTTTGCTTCGTTTTGTGTTCTTTTGTCACCAATAGAAGGACTGTTGATGAGCGTATACATGGGTTGATTCAGTTCCATCCGTGGAGTGTCTGCCACTCAATTAGTATAGGGGAGTGCTACATTGAGCTCGCTACATTGATGGCTCACATGCCTCTTTTTGAGCAAGCAAGTCTATAATACACAGGTGTGTAGTGCTACTTTATTGCCGAACCAATACTTGTAAGTAGCAATGTTTTTTTCTATAGCCGTCATTGTATAGCGGCTACTTCAACTAAACACTGTTCCTAAAGTAAATAGACTACATTAAGTCCCATTCTTATGGTGTGAGATTCTCTATACTCTCTCCGTGAGATAGTGATCAGTTATGTATTATAGTCGACTGAGTAGAGGAATACGAATGTTTTCATCGCATGGTTTGTACCTGCCCTTATCCAGACTTTCCTTTTTTAGGTACATACTTAGAGAATATGTACATGCATAGAGAGCCCTACTCCTTATTTGTTTAGTTCCATCTTATATTATAAACACTTTATCTATACCCCATGCCCTATACGAGTTTCCTGCTTTGGAACAAAGTCTTGATCGATTCAAATGCGAGTTGGTGAGATGACAGCATTAACTACTTCACCAGGCTCCTACATTAATCTGACGTACAAATACTATGACATGGTACACAGTAGCACATCTCTCAGATAGACTATTGGGTTGATATTTAGTATTTCATCTTCTATAGCATTCCCGACTTATGCTCTTATAGCTGCTCGACCATATGATTGCCGCTCCTTAGACGACTAAATTAGGATGCGCCGAAGCACAATTAATTTAATAGCATTTTATCCAAGGGTCAGTGATTAAATGTGGCCTCAGCGAATGATGTCTCAGCTATTAGATGCAGTGTCTCCCATGCACCACAATATTTGTGTGGTCGTGTAACGCATACAACTTTGTGTAAAGGAATCCTTTGTTGAAATTATTGATGACTTCTCTTATAAGGCCTCTTTCATACCAAAAGAATCCCGAATAAATTCGTAAGATTGATGATTCAAATTCGCCCAATAAAATATCACCGACTCCGGGCTTGGATTCGTGCTTCACTGAATTAGTGTACAGTATATGTTATATTAAATATAATAAATATTAATATTTAAGCTCAACCACCAGGCAGCAGCAATGCCCCCTCTCCACGCAAAGTGATATAATGGAGGGTGACACTACCGCAACCCCTCGCAGTGCGTAATCACCGTGATACACGCGCGAATGAAAAATATATATATATATAATACTTAAAAAAGTAAATGCGTAGGTTTTATCTTTACTATTACAAGCTCAATATCAATTTTAAAATCTATACATTATATATATATAAATTTATAAATAAAGAGATTTCATTTTTCATAATATATACTATATGAATTCATCATTCTTCATTTTAATTATTTTAAATAATAATTTATATTATATCTATAAATAACTATTTATCGCGGAAACACTAAAGACTTTGAACTTGCTTTCAAATCTACCTACCATTTGAAAAAAGTTGGTTGTAATTATAACTCAATTATTTTTTTTATCTTTCAATTTACTCCATAATAATTATTATAATTTTCATTCATAACTTTTTTAAGAAAATCATCTATGTAGAAAGAATTCAAATTCATAGAGATATAATATATAATATAGTAATATATAGCATGTATCTGATATACACTAAGCATTCTATTTTACTACCAATTGCTACGAAATTTTATTAATTATTAATAAAGTGTGAGCTGTGATGTGATAAGGCGAGATTAGAGAAGTTGCACGTTTAGTCTTTTACATTCTCAATGGAGACGATTATTATAAAGTAATAGAACCATCAAATTAATGAATAATATATCTACTTCTACTAAATTTGAATCATAATTTTAAACCGATAAGAAACAAGCACTTTTTCCTAGCTGTGTATTGAGAACGGCTTATATAACCCTGCTCTCTTCACTATTCTATCTGCCTTAGTGCTAACTTTACTTGCCTTTATATTTTACATGATTAGTGTAAACTTACATAAATAGTGTTACTGTTTTAATTTCTGTTCGTGAATTAACTGTATTTTTAAGCTTCAGTATTATAAATGATGAGAACATTATTATGTTTCCACTTTTATTGATTTTCAATATATATATTTATTTGTATACTTCTAATTATTAGAACGTAATATAACGGACTTAAGCAATATTCACAATAAGTACGCAAAAAGAAAGCAATTAAAATGACGTTTTGACAGAAATATTTTGTTAACTATAGATCGTGCTTAAAGCTCACTGTTTAAAACATTATAAGAAGAACGTGATTAAATCGCATGATTGATAACGTTCTAGTGTAAAGTAACAAAGCTATCTCACTGATCCGCCCCGCGTAGTGTGCTAGTATGTTCACATCCATTTACATTTTGGTCTTAAACTGATCTCTCACTGTTCCTAGTGATGTTCCATTTTTCTGTCTTTTACTGAGTTCTTATAACTGGGAGTGTGCTGCTGTGTGAGCTGTTTTAAACCGTGTCAGCTAAATTTATCTTTTTTAGAGAGATATACTAAAATGTCGTTTTTCTATCTTATTGTTTATCTAATTTATTGATTTGCCCGAACCAAAGATAATTACATATATATATTTATAGAATTTTATAAGAAAAAAATACTATTTTAATCTTTTACATGGAATCTTTCTTATATCTGATTTATAGACATACTACACAACATTTTATTTATTAGAAACTACAATTGTACGAACTTTACTAAAAAAATTATAGTGAAGATATAAATGGAAACTGATGTTACAAAATGACATTGACTTTATTATAGAAATCTAAATTAGTAACTAAGTCCGGAGTCATTTAACATTATAGTGCAGGCTACTGATTATCTTTTTTTTTTACTATATGTCAACTCTCCTATATATATTTGTCATATATCTGTTCAGAAGGTAATCATCATATCATTGTTATTATACTTGCATTTAACAGGGACTGATTATCCAATTCCGTTCTGCTCTCACAACTAAGCTGTTACGAAAACCACATATTCACTGTCTCATTTATGATTTATCTCACAGGCTTTTTTTGACTTATATAACTGTGATAGTGATATCATCGTTTTCCTCACCTTTTAGTGGTCCTCCTTCTTTTCGCTCTCTATAGTCAAACATATCCTTGTTTATATTTATGTGAAGCAAGTTACTCGTTTTGTCTTATTTTCGATAATTTACTATAGCTTTTTTTCTATATTCTCTCTCTATTTATCCTATATCTTTTTAAATATAATTGTACTATCATTTTATTATTTGTAAGAAGCATGAAAAAAAATTTATATCATCGTATTTTTTTTATTATGTATTACTACCTTATTATATGATATTTTTGTCTCGATGAGTGGTGATGAGATTTGTGTTATTTAGTCATTCGGATACAACAATAGTATGGTATATATAATATAATTAGAACACATAATATTAGCAAAATAATGATAAACAGATTAAGCGTATAATAATAATCTATACAGTTAACATTTACACGTATTGGTATATGAGACTATTGACTGACTAATCTATTACTTTTAATTATTAAAACATATAAATACATAAAATATCACATTCAACTAATATATTTGCCAGCTCGTTTAAATACTCAACTACTCTTTCTCACACATAAGCACACACACACACACTACACACACTACTAAAGCAACACACACACCACACTAACATCAAACCTACTATTACACACAGAGCTATACATCACGCATAGATATTTACTTTTACAACATTTACTAACTAAGTACCAGTATTTATTACTTACTAACTAAATACGCACGACTTTACTTACACTATATATAACGTATTATAATTTTAAATTAAAACATCTAATTTTATAATGTCTATTAATTAAAGACAAAACAGGTGTTATTAATTACTTACATTCAAAGATATATATACTATATTTTTTATCTAAAAATAATTTTCAAAATATTAGTTATGTTTCGATTAGACCAATAACTAGCCCTCTCTCCCTTTAATAAAATAATAAATCATATCTATACTTTATCATATAGATACTGTAGAGTATACCAAATTTTAAATTTAACTGTATATATGAGATCTAATGTTAATACGGTGTGTTTGTTTAGTATCCTTATAATTTGGGGGTTATTCCACTCAAGTCAAGCTTTTAAATAGGCTTTTACTAAAAATTTTAATGATTAAATTTTATTAAACCAATATTTATTTATTTATACGTACCTTATATTTAAATAGCAATATAAATTCGACAGTTAGGGTCCAGGTACTCCTAAGCATACCCTCTTCGAATACATTTACTTAAAACTGAAACAATATGTTGTCCAATTCTGTTTGATTCTCTTAATTTGACTTTAACTTGAACTTTTAACATCATCTTTTTAAGCCATGTAATATAAAGATGATAATTAATATAACAAAAATATAGATTTCTATCTCTTCTGTTCATACACCATATAGCCATCATGTGAATCCTCCATTATATTGATAATATAGCATTCACATGATCTATAATGTTTTGTGTTAGGTGTTAATAGACTGAATCAAAAATATGGTATCGCACTGAAATACGATTTCTAGTGTAATATATTTAATCTCGTATAGGTCTACCACTAAAAGAAATATAGTTTGCTCAAGTTATGTGTAATACTGTCGGGTGTAGTCTTCATGTCATTGTGCACATCTGATATAAGTCGTGAGTAATGGTGATCTAGTTGACAATTCTCTCAGTTCACGACGCGCAGTATATACCCACCCAAACATAACGCCGCATTCCTAGATACACAGATGACGAAAGAGCTGGAACTGCTCTCCTGTAAAATGTGTTTTGAAAATGATATTACGTTTAACGTGTCAGTGAACATTGTCTGTGTAGATGATTAGTCTTTGTCTCTCTGGGTACCCGATGTCGATTTCCAGATGCGTGTGTAACTTTCTTTCATTTGTACTAAGTAAAATATATTCCTCACATGCAGAGCTCTCTCTCTCATGATAACATGACTAGTGTGACGTATGATATTGCAGAACATCTAATTAACTACGTATAGGAAGCGTACACTCTCAAATTATGCTCTGATGATCATGTTTTCATAGATTTCAGAGCCCTCTTTGTAGACGGGCTAACTCTGAGATACCTACCGGAGAAACGCGAACCAACATACTAATGGTACAAGAGGATAGCCTTCCTCTTATAAGTAGACCCACAAAGTAAAGACTCCGTTTCATTGTTTATACTACTATATCTTTTTGTAGATAACACTAAATCATTGCCTAGACTGTAAAACATGTCATGGTACAATTCAGCGTTAAGATTTTCCTTAATTAAGCAGTATATAGTAAAAAGAATATAATGTCTTTATCATACTTATTATATAGTATAGTTATAGTATAGTATATATATATAATATTATATAATAGGTCGGTATGATAGATTATAATACGGTAATCTCTATATATATTCTTCTATAATGTTTTCTATATATAAATATATAATGTTATTTAATTGACTCAAATATATATATAGAGAATTATATATTTTTATCGACTTTTATGAAATAAAAATATTAACGTTAATTGTGTACTGTTAATTTGTAATTATTAGAGCAGTATCAGTGATGTATATTATATATTTATATTATACTTTATTTTTAACTTAAAACTACAATTTATAATAAAATTATAGTTTGCATTTTAGATTGAGTTAAGCCGATGCACCCAAGTTATCTGGATATTTATATATGTTATTAAAAGTTGTTTATTTATTATCATATTATAATCTTAAAGTATATAGTATATGTACTACATTAATTTCTAATAAATATTATATAACATTATTACAGAGATTTAGAGTTCCACCTGACATTACATGAGTGCAATTCACACCTATATTCGAGACCCCCGGCATCTTATTGAATATAATTAATAAATTTAATATATTATCACTTAGTATTTCATAAGCTACATACACCATGCGGCTTCAGCATAGATAGTAAGTATATCTACCACCCTGCTATAGGCATGCCAATACCCTACGCACCCGTCGTACGTAGCATAGTATGCGTCCCGCTCACGTACTATGTATCTCCCGTCATCTCGTATCACTATATAGCGTAAGCGTCCCCGATATATATAAGTATATATATATGGCGTCTGTACAAATAATGTCTCCTGCTCATTCTCGAAACACATCCGCAACAGCGCTAGAGAGAACTTCATAACATTATTGGAGTCAGCGTATGAAATTTGGTATGGAAAATGGAAAAAAGATATATTTGCTTGTGCTCCTCTTCTTATATCTTGAAAAACTACGATACGGTACAGAAAACTAATAACATTTGGAATCAGCGTAGAAAATTGGTATGGAAAAATGGATTTTTTTTTCGTTCGAACGAAGTGAGGCACGTAGCGCTGTGGGCACAGAGCGCCGAACTCCGCCGTCGTCCCGATCGGGCCGCGAGACCCCCGACTCTTTTATTGCATACTCTTTATTATAGGCTTTATCCCGGTAGAACCACACATACACACACACGCACAATTCTCTTTACCGTATAACATAAACACTCACAACAACATTACTAAAAGACAAAACAGCAAAACAAATTTATCCTTTTTCCATAGCAACACTATCACTACCCAGCTGATTACCCAACTCGTATCCAATTACGTTTTACTACATCTGATCAAAACCTCATTCATGCTTTATTTCGAGTAATGTTCAATCCACAGCGACACTGCATTCGAGCGATCCTCAGTTCGAGCCCAACTCCACTTACTATACATATAATGAATAATGAATATATATATCAATTAGTATTAGTCTAAAAGATTAGAAATATTAAACTTTATTACATAATCTTACCTTAACATTTTATTCATTTCTTGTATATACGTCAATTTGTAAAAAATAACTGTCCCCTTCAAATATCTTGTATATAATAAGAACTAAATAACATATACACATAAAATACTAAACTAACACGCCACAACATACACACACCACAGCCACTTCATACACGTATCTAACTACTTCATACTAATAATTTTCGATACTTTTGCGTGTGTTGATATTTAAGTGTCCCTTCCCTAGTGATGTATTTGGGACGTGAAATACATTTATTTAAACATATTCTAAGCATAAATGAAAGTTCAAACCAATGGCAAAATTATTACATTAATTAATTGAGATGAAGGTATTAAGACAAAAATCGGATCATACATATAGTCAATTTATTGTAATGGCTATTTCTCACATACCACTCAGTTACATCCAGTCAATCCTACGGCGTACTGAGCAACCAAACAGAACAGACGGTCCCCTCTCGAATGGATTAAAAACTAGCCATTTTGGTAACTAACACGACATAGCAATCTACCTTCACCGATTTCATTCACTTCGAATTTCTACTCCAACACAACTATCTATCATTCCAACGACTGACCTACACACACACATCACAAAACACAAACCCCAATTCTAATGATCCCGTCACTGTATATTCTTTTATCATTATTTGTACTTCAATTTGCATAATGGCACAACCAAAGTGTTCCAGCATAAAACAATTAACCGATAGAGTATAATTTGATAGCGCGCCATCTTTCGAGCCTCCGCTTTTTGATGCCTCAACTTTGATGTCTCGCAGTGGTTCTATGTAGAATGATCGTTGTACAAGAGACATCTACTTCTTGCATGTCTATAATGCATTAGCCTTCGATTTGAGCTTATGGCCCTTCCAAGCTTGTGGAGTTCGCCCTAGGATTAGATACTTTAATCTCAATGACTATAAATTTTGAAAGCCTCAGCAGACTTCATGAATATATGCTACTTTATCAAACTTAAATTTTAAATTTTTAGCTTATGAGTCAGACTCATTATCTCAAGCATTGATACGGATAGGCTGGAAGAACTGAACTCAATCTATTTAAGAATCCTGGAAGAATCACATTCGGATAAGATGTTTTAGCTGTTTTGAGTACCGGAAAATATGTAGGACCTTTGAATTTTATTACCATTTAAATGGCATCTAAGACCGATACGTGGCATATTAATAAGGTTATAGTGAGCGATCCTTTTTAAAACGAAGTTGTTGTGTTTTTATTTGACACTTGGGTTAATGATAAACCAACTCTGATTCCCAGATTGGGAAAGGGTCAGCTAGAATATTATCAGAGTAATATTTATAATTTAGTTACCTACGAGATCGCTGCTAACGTTCCTATATTATTGTATTTCATGCCAGCAAGAATTCGAAATCACAAAGCGGATGTGATATTATGTTATTGGCTTTCTACTTTCTATTCAGCGTTACTGAGTATGTGGTTTTTCAACCCAAATGGATTGAGTTAGTATGTATAGGAGAATTCATTTGATGAATGCCCTGAATAGCCGACAAAATATGTTGAAGTTTATACTTCTCTTGATTATGATTCTTATAAAGCAAAGACGATTGTAAAATTTTACAAGTTTCTTATACTTTTAGTAGTTTAATTATCGTCCACTGGTATTAAGATGCGAGCTTATTTGAATCTTCTACAAATAGTGGAGGAAAAGTTAATATACATTTTTGGGAAGATGTGGGAAGAAGAGAAAAATATATAAGGAATGTTTCAACAAATCTCTCATTGACAGATATGGTGATTGATTAATTAATAGGAAATAATAATTAGTAAACTTGCCTATATTAAACATAAATTAATAATAATAATGTAATGAAAATAATAATAATATAATAGTAATAAAAATACATAATAATAAAATATAATAATAGATAATCATAAATAATGAATAAATAAGATAAGTAATAAATAAATAAACTAATAGATAAATAATAATTAATAATTATATCATTTAATATAAGTGTAAGAAATTAATAACATTAAGTGGTATATATATTAAATAAATATATATAACTTTAATTATAATATTATTTTATAATAGGGATAGGCAAATTATGATTATAGGTGGGTAGTGATAGAGCCCACTTAGGTAATATTTAGAGAAAGGATGCTATTTACAATTTATACTAAGGCCAAAATAAATATGTATAGTGCTACAAAGATGACAGTAGAAAGGTGAATTATCCAGTAAACTGAAGGGGAAATATGATAGGTATTGGCTATCTTTGAATCATGGGTTTGGAGAATCAACTTGGTTATAAGTATATTTAATCGGAAGGGGTAACTGATATAAAACATAATAGACTTATGATTAATTTAATAATTATATATTATTGTCTTGATGACTAAGAAGGAGTCATTGACCATACCTTGGGAACTTCAAAAATAATTTGATTAGGTGTTCTGGAATAATAAAGAATAGTTACAAAACAAATAATATTAATTTTATATTATAATATTTCATAATAATTAAATATTTATGTATAGTAATTTAACTAATTGAGTATGGGGGGGATCGGGGCCCGCGCGAATAGTTATATTATTAGAGAATAGTGCAGAATATTAGATTTAAATGCCAGATGTATAAACAAAATATATATATATACTTATATTAATATATAATAGTATAATTATTTGTAGAAGGTAACACGGCAAATTAAGGGCCTCGAGCCGGAGGGAACAGCAGGGGGCGTTCATACCGCGTAGGGCAGGGCGGAGGAGACTCCCCCGCGACACCCATATCAAGAGCGGGGATTCCGAGTCTCCCAGAAGAAGGGAAAAAGTCACCTATTCCCGGAAGGCGAGAGACCTGCTGCCATCGTGGATATATTTACGCTACTCTACGGGTATCTTGAGTAAAAAAACAAAACAAAATTACTTACTAAAGGTTTCTATTTATTTTAAACTAACAACGTATATAAAGATTCAATAATAGGGTAATTTTTAATACTAAGATTTGTTATTGTGTATATATTTTTCCTTAGTTTTTTTACCTATTTTTTAAAACCTTTTGTACATAGTATTATTTGATGTGAATGAGTTTGTAGCTTACATTTTCTTTCTTATTTTTTTATTTATTTTTTACATTGATTCCGACATAAACACTAAACAATTAATAACAGTTTAACATAGTCTCACTCAGATAACAGTGCAAGTCTAGTTATTAATTAGCATTGAGCAAACTAAAACATTTTTATTTATTACTAATAAACATTGACCGAGACTGACTCTTTCGAGAAAATAGTCAAAGAACATCGTAAATTCTCTCTAATATCCAAAACCATATAGCGGCTCAATATTTCAATATAGCAGATTAAGCGATAGGAATACATAAAATGGATATAGAGATATGACTCATTGATTGTAATGACTACGATAATGCAGCTAAATGTACACTAACTACGCTCACAATCTCAAGTTTCTGACGTAAATCTCTACAGTTTAACAAGACTCGCATACGTTTTACATTAGAAATGGAAAAGTTATTAGAAGTAAAAGAGAAGTATGGCGAGAAACAAGTACTTGATTGTATGACATTTATATAATTATAAAATTATAAAACTTTAATTAAAATAATATCTATCTTTAATTAAAACCTATGGAAACTAGGGTCTTGTTTATTCTTACGTCTGTAAATATATAAGATATGAGGTTATCGTATCGTAATGTTCACACAAAGAAACATTTTTAGATCACGTATTAAGTACGACTGCGCTGCGAAAAGAAGCCTATAAAAGAATAGAAGGATTATAGCATAAGCAGCTTCCCTGCCTTATTCATAGAGATATCTACAACTCTCTTTACTATAAACTTCATGACCGACTCTAGAAATCCTTTTCTGCACACTACTAAAGCTAACTAAGAAACTTACTCAATCGTCAAAGGAAGTGGGGTAAAGACATACCAATAAAGCATAAGCCAAAGTAAGCTGTACAGATAATATTGCGATTATACAAAATAAAAATTACAAAAAGTAAAGAATAGAGCAAGTCTTGGTAACTCACAGGCGAAGCCCTAAAGCCGTTTCCCTATATATAATCATAATAATACTTATGACATTTCTATAATAGGAGACGTATAACAGCCAGCTTTACAATTAAAAATGGGTATATCTTTGCTTATATCTTTTTATTGAATAAAGAATTAATATATATGTATGTTGGAATTTTTAAATCTTCTGTAGTAGCCTTGTTGTGTAACTTGCAAGATTCCTTTATGTTTAGCCGAACTTTCTGTTTCTACTCCTTCTAATAAGAAGAATTTCTACAACATCAGTTTGCATGCAGAAGATTTGGATTTTAATTAATAGGCTTTTAGGTAAAGATAATAATGTAAGGTAAACTGATACGTTTCGCTATTACTTAGATAAAAAGAATACACCCTTAAATAATCCAGTGACTTAATATCGATTCGTAGTGAAAGTTGGCGAACTCACAATTTTAAATCTTCACTATTATATGCTGAGTGTACGGCTTTACACCTTATAATACTATGAGGGCCTACACATAGTAATAGTGTACTCGGAGAGGATCTTCCAGATCTATTATTATGAGAGATCCTGATTCATGTTTCAAAGGGAACTTCTAAACATTGATTAAATTTGAACGATCTCTTTTACTCCTTCAGGGTAAATCGGTATGCAGATCTGTCAGGCAGAAGAAAGTGCGAACTGACTGATGCTCGTACTTTTATGAGTCATCACATGTGTAGCCACAGCAATGTGTGTTCCTAAGTGGATGATAGGTGAACAACCAGCAAGTGGTCTGATTGCTCAGGCATTTGACCAATATAGGCGAGGAAAAGTTATGGTAGTCTTTGCCTATGACCTCTGATAAATTTGTTTAATTTTTGACTTTTACTTGCAACAAATTATAAAGTATAACTAAAATACAAACTTCATGTTTCAGACTCTCTTAGATTGGGCGGTGGTAATTAATATACTTAATTCAAATGAACTGAGTTTCTAATAAGTGTATTATTCTTGTGTCCCTGTTGTATGTATGGAACTTAGGTTAACTTTTCATTCCATACTCTTTGTACGAGCTCGCAATAGACAGTGGAAGATCGTTGCAATACAGAAGTCTCCTTAGATTACAGTTAATTTTGCAAGCGAAGAGGTTGTCGAAATTGTAAAGGGCGAGTCTAGTCCATAGTTTTTCTAATAACATTCTTCTATAATATATATATATATATATATATAATATTATAATTAATATTTATAATATATAAAATAAGATATATTATTATTAAATATTAATAATATATACATATATATATTCATATACTATATATATATATTATATGTAATAATATATTTTAAATTAATTATATATAATATATGTACTATAATATTATTATTAATATATATATATTATATTAATAGAAATATATATTAATATATATTATATAATAATATAGTATTTATATATATTCATATTAATACTGTATTAATTTAATTATATATATAATATATATAGTATTTATAAAATTCATTGCTACATATGAACTTAATCAACTTAGGTATTCGTTCTACGTCAATTGGATAAATTACTTGATTATTATCTGCATGAAATAAATATAACTATTGCCAATTCTCTTGCAGTATTTATCCTCTTAGGTGATTTAATAAATGGCTTAAACACATATATCACAATAAAGTCATACTTATGCTAAACTACGGAGTAATTAGTGCTTATGGATGTAGTCAGTATAGTCATAATAATTTGACAATGAGTTCTTGTAACATGTTGAATACTATATTATCAGTAATGGTCTATCATTTACTTATATATTAGAGTCATTATATTATAGGTTTAAAATATATTCTCATACTTCTTATTTCAGTGTAGCAGCGCTACAACATATATTTTTAATAAAGTTTATGTAGCTATTGTGGTCATAGGTATGATATAGGAGAAACCTTTAGCCTCTGCTTCTGAAGTATCAATACTATTAGAAGGAAGCTTTGCGAGCCTAAATAGTCTTCGCAAATATGCCGTATCGCGCTAGTAAAGATTCCATGAGCTCACATGAACTCTTGATTTGCACGGAGAGTCTTTTGAGTAGGTGATATATGGAGGTACATAAGTGTAGAATTAGGTTAAATAGTGGTAGCTTTTCTTACTACTCGTACATGATCTAGTTTCAATTTATATATTAGTTTATTCTATGATCTATTTGGCAACTTTATATGGTCATTAATAGTTATTTATTATGTAATTGTTATTATTATTATTACTTAAGTGTCATTTATATATTTTATACTTTTATTTGTGATTGTCTTGAAATCTTAATATTAATCTGACTATAGGTAGATAGGAATTAAGTATAGTACTATAACATATTATTACTATCTATTACTAGTAATATATTAAATTATATTTAGATTTATTATTACTTATTATGATTATAATTTGATAATTAATCTATATTTAATTTAATTATGATTGAGTATTCATTATTTAATTTAATTTATTATAATGAATAATTATCTTCGTCAGCTTATTCTGTACTATATGTGTAATGCCAAATGTACGATCTAGAACTTCATTCTCGAGGACTTCTCTCATTATATAAAAATCATATACACGTTAAAATTTCAGTGAAAAAAAAAATAAAAAATGAATAATAAAAAACTCGTAAAGTGTTTAATGCCTTAACTTAACGATGATCATAAAAGTTGTCTATAATTATTAATAAGTTGCATATATAACAAATTCATCTGACGGATGTTTGATGTGCATTTAGGGAGCAGATATGTGATAATTGATAAGTTCGAGTAATAATTAGTCAATCATGATTAGTAAAGAGATATTGAGTATTCTAAAGATGATCAAATATTCATAATTTGGTTATATTCAATAATTATATCTGAGATTCATAAGCACTATATTATATTATTTGAAAGTATTAACTTATATATATATAATAATAAATATATACTTATTACTATAAAATTATATATATTCGACGTCTTTGGAAAATTACCGTAAGAGCTGACCGATTATTATATATACCGAACTTCGACTATATACTCACTACAATATAGCGAAAGATCATAGTATAGAATAAATATATAATACTAACCATTTTCTGGGGTTAATAGGTTAGATCTTATATTGAATTATAATAGATTTCGATTAGATAGATATTTATATATTAATTTGGAGCAGTATTAATAAATGATATAGTATACTCACTCGGGAGAGAGCACGGCAGTCATCATAGGGCTAGTTATTACAAATGGAACTTATTTATATAGTTTGTATTTTATATATAATAATCGAATACCGTTTATTCTCAGAATAATAATCGACCATTATATTAGGTGAAGGTGGGTGGTATTGTTTAATTCTTACATTCTCATGGTGAGGATTATATCTCCTGTTTTATATTATATTCTATGACTAAGTGTTATCATACCAATATGGATCTATAGTATATATTCCACACTATTTGAGATCATTAATCCAGATTCGCGTACGACTAGTATTTATATATTTGAATTATTTATTTACATATTCAGTTAAGATCTTCTATATTCTATAATATTTATTTCTACTCTCTCTTATACTTCTGAGAGTAGGTACTCTCTCGGAGTCCCCTTAGCGCAGTGGTGAAAATCTTAGAGAAATTTTTGATGATTGAATGGCTTTGATTCTTTAGCTTTCAATCAAGTAAGTTATTCGGCTCCTATTTTAATAATGACTTATCATATTTAATTCTTATTTATCTTTTACTTCGCTATGATATCAATTTTTCTTTTATTTTCATGGTGAGCTATGCTTCTGCTCTGGATGTACTATACACTGGTATCATATATACAGCTATCTACGAGGAATCATGCTTTGACTTTATAACATGTACCGGAGGAGAGATACGCGAGATTCAACCTACGACATACATGGACTTCTTATTTGGTTCAACAGCAGAGTCTACTTCTTCTGATGTCTATTTGCGTCTCACTCTTGTCCTTAGGCATATGATCATAGTCTGGTTAGTTGGATTTGTCTCATTAGTTATTCTCAATTTCACATTTGACTGAATCTGACAATGTTCCTGTTAGGGGCAACTTCTTAGGGACATATCTAATGAAAAGCATTATATCCTTAAAACTTGTATCAAAACCTCACATTTTTCATAATACTCTGTTAGAGCAGATATGCTTTACTAGATGCAATGGTCGTCACGGTCTCCAAACAAGAAGATTGTACGAGGCGTTACCACGTACGGTTCATATATAAAATTAATCTTACCTAACATAGTGCTATATTCGGACAATACGTTATTGATTAATGTATTGATCTGCTTGAAATCATGTATTTTGACACCTGTATACAATCAGCTAAATGAATTTTTAGTATTGTTATTTTATATCACATATAACAGATACCGTTATATGCTATATTTTGTATCCTATGATATATAGATAGTATAATAGTACTCGTAATTTAAGTATTTAATAGTGTTTTTATAATTTTATTATATATACATATAGATAAATATATGCATATGCACACTCAATTATCACTATTATACTCCGCTTAACCCAACTGCGATACTATACATCAATCCTTCGACAATGTAACAAAATAACCATCATGCAATTGTACTTCTATTTATATCCTCTATGTTTATAATTACATTATACTTTCTTTCACACTACACAACTCCACTAGATAGCGTATTCAATTATTATATCTTCCTAAGTTATAATTTTCAATTCTTCTCAAAAACCTAATCTAGAACATTAAAGTATTGTCCTTAGCTGTGTAGACGACATTGTTACTTTTAATTCTAATACCTTACTTATCCATGTAACAATAACATTTCAACTACTATAGTCGGCTATTAAACAGGTACAACCCTCATTGTGAATAAAGTAACACTTACGCGCCTTTAAGTAACTTTACGTCCTCTATTACATCCACCAAAAATTTAATGGCTACCAGCACCTTTTCCTAAATAATATATTCGTCAAAACCTGCCTACCACACAACTTCCGTACAACACTGCATCATCCCATTTTACATCCAACATATATCCTACTAATAATTAATATTATTATAATTTAAACTCATAACACTTGTTCCATTGAGTCATCCACAATCCTATATAAATCACCATCGAGGAAGTAGTAATGTATTCCCTGCTAAATACACAACCATATAACCTTAACTCACTTATTAGTAAGTTTATTTTCAAACTCCTCCTTTTAACCAATATTAACCACGCTGATCCTAATCTCTGCTTACAATCCTGCTCAAACCCTCTTCAATTACTGCCCAACAAAACTAATCATCCGCATATATCAAACATGAGTATGTGGCCCACTCTCTACTATCTTTCCTTCCAATCTCATCAAGGATAACACCGATCACTTGATGCCTAGCGATACGGGGGTATCGGGCAATCGTCAAATAATGCGGCCCAACCTTTTCAATTCTCATCGTCCTCATTCTCGTTAGTCATGCAATTAGCCGAGAGAATCATTGACACCGAAATTAATGAATTAACAGTAAGAATTATAGACACATTGACCACACTTCCTTCATAACATCTCACTATACCAACAAATACAAATATTAAACAATCACTATTAGGAACTTCATTATCTTTAAAATCACACTCTCCACTATCAAGCAGACAATTACATTTTAATTTCATATCACGAAGCATATACATCCATACTATATACAATATGATCCAACAGTACAATATAGTACCTATCCAATATAATCTTCCCAAATTAATCGTATCATAACGCCTGTTGCAAAATCCATAAAACCTATAATACAATATTATTTATCTTCTTCTACCTCATTTTACTATCATCATTTATTTCAAAAACGTTAAAGATTTGATTCCACACAGTCCATCTATTCCACTTTCCCTTTTTCCCTCATTCTCTAATTTACATTACAAAGAGTAATCTCATACTCGAATTTATCTCTATTAATCTCTATTTATCTCAATATTCAAGAATCTATTTATCTCGGCCATCTACTCCTCTCTCTCTAACTATCTCTCTCCTCTATTCTATTCTCTCTCTCTCTATTAATATATATATCTAGTAGTATATCAAATATATAGTATATGTAGTATATATATGATTTATATAGTATATATATAGTCTAAATAATACCTAGATGTATAATTAGTATTACGCGTTTTTATGGTTTAATGAGTGTATATATTACACTCATATATACTATCCGCGACAACCTATCTTCTATGGCATACTAATATTTTAATATTCCTAATACCTCTATACAGACATATACTATACAGATCACATAGATTATATCGCCTTCACATTAATACCTTCTAAAATATTCGAATGGAAATTCAATGCTTTAGTATTTCTTTCTGTGGCGTAATTTTCGCATCGTAGAAGTTCATATCCTTCAGCTGGACGAAATGGATCAATTAATAAATCAGCAAACATATAATTAAATCCATTTTTATAGGCAGAGATTAATTGTTGTATTTTCCTCTTTTATTGATACATCAACTTATCTTTTGAGATGTATATGCCATTATTTCCAGCCTGTCGGAAAAGGTGATGACGATGTAGAGTTGTCAAAGATTTCCGAAACTCATTTTCTATTCTTTATGTTGTAGTAAGCGAAAATGGAATCAGTTCTGTATATTTAGCTAGGTTTATAATGTTCTTACAGTATATTTACCACTTGTAGGGAGATATTGAATTATGAGATTAAGTTAGTGAAAAGATAATTTTTAAAGAAAAGTTATATTTATCATATAATTCTCGAAGGTATATTTATGTATTATCATATATATGTTATGAATATATATATATAAAACATGAAATATGAATTATTATTATGTTGGTGTGGAGCCTTACATTGTGTTTGATTTATTATTATTATTAATTATGCGTTATTAATTTATTTTATGTTTAGTTCATGTAATGTTAGTAAATTAAGTAAGTTATTGGATTAGATATGATACGTTAGATTATTATTGATCACATTTCTGGTAAGTATTATGATTTGTATTATGTATGAGAGTTTAATTGTAATATTATTTATTATTATTATTTTATTGTGATACTATAAAGTATCACTATTATTAATTACATTATTTAAGTTTTGAAAAAGTCAATAATTTGTTGTGCAGGCAACATTACAGTAATAATTTCTATTGGGATACATAATTATTAATAGGATAAGGATGCTCAAGGATATTTTATTCATTGAATGATCTATGAGAGGTATAATTTATTATTATTAGTAATTATTATTATATATTATTATTTATTAATTTTATTATTTATTCTATTATGATGATGATTATTTTAGTGAATGGGTAATGGGTTGTAGACTTTCAGTAAGTTGTTCTAAGTATTTTATCTTAATATCTGCACGTCACATATTAAAGCTCTTACTGGCATGTGATTTCAATGATATATTCTAATATGATATTTCATATCATATTATATATCTCACAAGTGTATATGTTTCATGAATCTGTTTAACTTATGTAATTACGTTATGATGTTCATATTACAGGAATTTAAAAGAACATTATAATATTCATCTTAAATGTTAATTGATTAATTATATGAATAAAAGTTAAAGCTCATTAATATTATATCATATACAAAGTAGTGCTGATAAATTCTCATCATAAGAGTTAATATATATAATATATATTATATATAATATATAAATTATATAATACATCTAAATTTGGGTAACACATAATACTATAAGTATATATATTATGATCAAAATATAAGTATATATATCTAAGACTATATAGGATTATATATATTATAAATTAATTAAGACAACATAAAAAAATCGATAGAGGAAATATATTAATATATATACATATAGTAAATACTAAGAATAGTATTGAGTAACAATAATTCTTTCTACCATTAGTGTGAAAAGGAAAGGAATGGAGCGAAGAGACTCTGAAAGGAGAAAATGCCATATATGAGCTAATTGAGTAGTACTCAAAATTGTCAATAATCATAATCATTATATATTACTATTGTATGCACGTATAAATACATGTCTCCTTAGTGGTTTGGAAGACCCTTCAACCCTCTTGAGTATTTACTCCTGCCCACGAAGAGCTAAAAGGAATATCCACCACTTTCCTCTGATAGCGTTACATACTGGTTTGTGCCTGAAAGAGAAACAGAGGATGGTTTTAGTAGATGGAGATCGCGTAACAGACGGCTTCCGGCAGGAGTCCTCCCCGCTCGACACATCGCATGATGAGTCTCGAAGCATTGCGGCTGCTTTACTATGGAAAGAGATAAAGCACCAAGCACGTCGAAAGTATAGAGGCTAAGGGTCATGGGATCTAGGAACTGGGGTACACTACTATTTTAAACAGGAAGACTTCTTTATATAAAATGAGATATGTATAATGGGCAATTTTGCCAAAGTGACACAACACCGTCGTAGAGAAGATCAACCATGGCGAACTTGTCCATATGATGGCCCTTCATCCACCCTTCCTCCTAGCTCACACACCGGTCTGAACACGAGCTCGCCACATCATGGGAGTTGATGCCTTCGTGGTGGGGCCGGATGGCGGTACCCAGATATGAGAAGGCATTAACTGCCATACAGTGTGGCGGCGATGAGAACTCCTGTATTACTAGAGAAGTGCCGGTCTGCCTGGTACTTGGAGTTCTTTCTTCAGCTTAATTCAACAAAAGCTGTGTACAACGGGAGACAACATAGTTGCTCTAAGAGTTATTACTCATCATCATAGTCCATGTGCTTTGCACCAGGAAAATCTCACAGTCCTCTTAGGAGCAGTCCTCTTTCTCTCTACGCACCTAAAACTCATCTCTTGTTCTAAATTAGCAGAATCCACAAGGTTTGGAATTGGCTAGACTGTACAGGAAAGTCATTATCTTTTGTTTCCTTTATCTTGTCATGCCGCAAATTTTTAATTCAAAGTAAGCGGATTAAGGTGTTTTGAGGATTATTAATTGTACACACAACGACTATGTTGTGTATCGAGAGGAGACGGATAGAAACCGAATTCGGGAGACGAAGTATCTGACATATCTATAAGTTTTACACTACGTATAGCTCTGCGAGTGATGACAAAGTCTACAAGACAGATATTAGTATTTAAAAATGTTCTGTTGCTACTTTGTCACGTCTAATAGAGACATATAACTCATAAATGTTATGATTACTCTAGTATCTATCTAAACAGAATGCATTTTCACTCCTTCAGAGTAAGTAAAATTCCTGCAGAGAAGCCATTAAGACTGATGATGTGTGCGCTGATTATTAGCAATGATCATAAGAGTGCGAGGAGAATTGAATTTACCAGGAAGAATGAAGGGCGTATCCACGTTGCGCTTTCATCCAGAAAGTGGACTCATGAGTATATTAGGATAGTGAAGAGTGTCAGCGAGAGTGCAGGGCTAGAGTATAGATCTATCATCAGTAATAATGAACTAAGTGAGAGACTAAAATGGTGGACAGCCCACTACCCTTGAACGTTAGAGTAGAGGTGAATACCATAGAAGAATCGAACACCCAACATTCTAGACTTGTAAACTGAATAATTCTTCCTCCTTATTCTGTTAAATGCTATTTTTACCATCGACCCTGATCACCTTCTTGTTTCTCTATCCTGCTCTTATCTCTTGAAGTCTTCTATGGCAGACAGACCCCAGTCTAGGTCGAGATAAGCGTTTTGAAAATTATATAGAGTAAGAAATCGAGAATCGCGTAAGGATTTCGAAGTCGAGAATGCCTTTGAATACAGGGACTTACAAGTACTGCTTTCGAAGGGAGACGTTTGCAGAGAAACGAGAAAGCCTCGCATACCAGTAGGAGTGAGAATATAATGCTGATGCATGATAACGAAAAAAGAAGAATATCAGGATATTCTTTAGGTACATATCCACACTCACAATTAAAGCAAATCTTGGTGTTAGAGCTGCTTAGTACTTTGGAGTGGCAGCAGCTCAGACCAGTGGGCGCTGCTTCAATGATTATTGCGCGTCATACTCGCACAGAAGTTATGCGAGTTCTTCGGGAAGCTTCAATATAATTTGCTCAATGCACAGATAATTATGGAAATCAGAGAATGCATCCTCCAAAGATAGGCCTCCTATCTTCTTAATATGCCAGAAAGTACTTCCTAGTTCCTCTTTCCTCCCGTCCTTTTTAAAGCTCATTTAGCCAAAAAGACTGTCATTCTACTTTGCAGAATCTCTCTCTTTCTCTTTTCTAGTACCGCATTCCAAAGACAATAAGCATACGATGTCACCGTGCGCTTAATACAAGCTCTGTACGCTCAATATTATGACTTCATCCGACTTCCAAAGATTCCGGGAAGAATTAAAATTTGTTAGAGTCCAAGCCATATAAAGCTAACATAGTAATTTCCTCTAAAGTTATTTTCCTGCCTTCTCGTGATCAGATAGGTGTATAATATACACGGATAATTTCAGCCTGTGGTATAAGAGTGCTAGGCTAAATCTGTATAGAACGATCACTGCCTAAGTGTAACTGTTTCGATGCATCTGTTTTGCCACTCTCTAATCTCATTGTTCTTGCTCGAAAAGTCTTTATCATATAAGCGCTCGTCCCGACGAAGGGGGGGACCGCTCCAACACTGTACTCTAGTATCTTCCTGTGCAGTATTCTAGAACTCGTCTCTTCTCTCAAAGTTTTTGAATTTAATTCTCAAGACGGAAGAAATGTTGATAAACGAGTAAATTCTTCTGAATGAATCTCTATTTAACCCAGCAGGATTCTAATTGTAAGAGATATTCTATTAATTAAAAAGCTGCGATGCATCGTCTCTCTCTCTCCTATACGAAGACTCTCTCTCTCGTTCTTCTCATCGATCTTCTCTCTCTTCCTTTCATACTATCTCTCTCTCTGAGAATCGTCGTCTCTCGTGACTCTACGAGTGGAGCTCCTCATCGTCTCATGCTTCGTCTCGCCTCTTCTCTCGGTCGCATCTTATTTAGACCCTCTGATAGGTGATTGGTCATTGCGGCTGCTCCTTTTTTTCTGGAATAGTTGCGGGACTTATGTGTCAGCGAAGCTTCCAACACAGGGGGATAATGAATTGCTATTGTATTTTGGAGATATAGGAGAATATACGTTAGCTAGGGCGAAGAGATTAGCCTTTTCAGCTTTTCAGTAGAAGA
>JABUQX010045125.1:42500-57500 GCA_015478945.1 Trachelipus rathkii | reverse complement strand
CTCATTTACCCCTTTCTTCACACCACATAACTCTCTAGTACGTTCATTCCTCATTTTATCAATTCTTTTCACACCTAACACGCCCCTAAGATTGTCCATATGAAGAACTTATTGAACTTTAGATCTATACCTCTTATTCCAGACCATAGTCTCACTACTGATTCTGAAGACGCTTCAGCTTCTGCCGATAATGTGGGAGCTGTAATCGTTGATGGGATGAGCAGGTTCATTCCTCCTTCGACTATGTTTTTTTCTCCTCCAAATCCATGGCTCTCTGGCCATTCTGACTAAGGACAATGCGTATCGGGTGTGGAAAAAAACTCGTTCTCCTATCATTCACACAAATTTTAATTCCGCTAGAAATCGTTGCAGGGATACTCTTCGACGAGCAAAGCGGACCTTCATTAAATGAAAGTGCTCTGACCTCTTTGGTTCTCCTACTGATAAATCTTTCTGGCCTCTTGCCAAAAACATCTCTAACAATTTCTGTAAATCATCCTTTAATCCTCTTATTCGCTCTGATGGTTCTGTTGCTAATACTCCAACTGAAAAGGCCAATCTCTTTGACCTCCTATTTTCCTCTAACATAACTCTGGACGATTCTGGCATTCCTCTTCCTCCTCCTTCTCCTCTCAGGTGTCCTATGCCTTTGCCTGTTATTACATTTGATCGGGTGCATGGGCTCCTGAAATCTATGAGCGTTAGGAAGGCGGTTGGCCCGGATGGCATTCCTCCCCGAGTTTTGAGGGAGTGTTCTTCCTGCTGACATCGCCCCTCATTCAATTATATTCTCTATGCCTCAATACTAGTACTTTCCCTCAGTATTGGAAGCGCGCATATGTCCAACCTATTCCAAAAAAAGGAAGCCACTCTGATCCTTCTAACTATCGCCCTATAGTTCTAACTTGTATTCTATCTAAGATCTTTGAAACCCTTCTCAACTCTCACTTCTTAGACCTTCTGGAATCTCATTCCCTTCTTTCCGATCGCCAGTATGGCTTTCGGCATCAAGTCTACTGGCGATGCCCGCCTATTAACAGATTTTATGAGTTTCCGCTCTTGGGAACACGCAGGGGAGACTTACCGTGGTGGCGCTTTTTACATATCAGCATTTGGGCGGGTATGGCATCTTTCTCCTTAAAAGTTACACTCCTTTGGGTTTCCTCTTTCTCTTTGCTTACTTGTCTAGTTTCTTTCAATCTCAGCAATATCAATCTTTGGTGATGGGACGACTTCTAGCTGTTTTCTGTCAATAGTGGTGTTTTTCAGGGTTCTGTCTATCTCCTGCTCTATTTCAGCTTTTCATTAATGATCTTCTCACACACGTCTAACTCTATCCACTCATATACCCATGACTCGACTCATTCTTCAACTCATTTAATTCTGCTCCCTCTTTTACTTCTAAAATTGCCTCTCGTCTTAATCTTTTAGATTCTATTCTCGCTAATCTGGACAGAATTTCTGGGTGGGGGTCGTCTCAACCTTCAATTTGAAATTCAATTCTTTAAGAATCCAACTTCTGCAAATCTCCCTCTCTAAGACACTTTCTAGCTTTCCTATCTCTTTCGACACTTCTGTCGTCTCCTGTTGACAATATAAACATCCTTGGCCTTAACATAAGCAAATATCTTTGAAACCTCTCGTTAAAACAGTGATTTGCTGGGCGGCCTCAGAAACTGGGAGTCTTGTTTAGACTGCGAGACTTTTCCCTGCTTTGCTGTTGCTTCCAGACCGCCACAAGGGTCTCTTACCACTTGTATGTAGTGCTAACTCTCATATCGTTTGGGGCTCTGGTTTCACCCGGTTTTTGGATAGAGTCGAGTCAAAGTCAAAGGCTTATAAACTGTCCTGTACTTTCTGGTTCTTGACCGCTCTATCTTTGCGGCTTGATCGCGGTGCTTTATCTGTGTTTCCATAGATACCGTAGAGAGCAAGTGCTCGAGAATTTTCCACTCGCGTATCACTTGTTGCTTTGACACCTTCCTTTACTGTGGGTGTGTCGGCACATGGTTTTGTGTTGATGTGTAACTCCCGAACTGGTGCTTTGGTGCCTGCCTTCTCCCCCTGCCCACTGTTATTTTCTTGAATTCATCAGCTCGTCTGCTGCTGTGTTTCCTACTCAGGTTAATCTCCTCACTTAAACCTAAATCTGTGCTCATCTGCATAAATTTGTGTGTTTAGATGATTTTTGAGGCGTTTGAGCACCCTCAGCGAATAGGGCTCTGCTTAGTGAGCGGAGGTGACAGCTTCCCAGTAATATATATATATATATATATATATATATATATATATATATATAACAACACTTATATATACTATATATATATATATATATACTTTATATAGCATATCATATATATCTCTTTTCCTATATATATATATATATATATATATACATATATATATATATATATATATTGTGGGAAAATAAATCAACGTGAGATTACTTCCCATGGGACGTATGTAAGGGTTGGGAACATCTTAAGGGGCAGTTCAGTGCAGAATGATTTGCCGCCCGCCGCTCTTCATCGCAAAGTTCTTTCCAGCACGGATGGCCCGCCATCATGTGCATATAAAACATTATAACAAACAGCATATTCGCTTTTAAAGAGCAAATGAGCTTGCAGCCACAATATTAACTTCGGAAAAGCCTAGAAGGGAGATTTCCCAAAATAATGCTTTGCTCCTCCTCCTCCCGCTACCTCCCTCTCCCCTCCCCTCCCCCTCCTCACACCATCACACCACTCTCACTCTCCCTCACTCCCTCTCCCCTCCTCTCTCCCTCCCTTCACCTCCTCACCCCCTCCCCCTTCCCCTTCATAACTTGGGAGTTGACTTTCTCCGCTGGTGAAATTGGCGTCGTCACGGAATTGCCAGCCTGTTCTGATACACGATCTTATTCTTCATCAATTTCTGCTACCTTCACGGCCTGTACTAATTTTCACTTTATTGAACATCACCTCTCCTCCTCTAACTCGGGTGTTTAAGTGTTTTGACAGCAAACCCTACTCTGTTCTTTCTTACTGTCCATATCCTCAATTTTCAGCCAAATATTGACAATGATGCTGTTTGCTCTAGTGTCTCTGATTTGGAATCTTCCAAATTTACAACGTTATGGCTAAAGCTATCCCGTCAATCTACTACTTAATGCATCTGCTCTGTATATCTTTCTCCTAACTCAACTAACTATCAAAATTTCTTCGACATCCTTAACTCTAAATTAGAACACACACTCTCTCTTCTTTACCTTTTTTTGAAATCACAATTTTTGGTGATTTCAAAGTTCAGTTCAGCCTTTGGCTTTCCTCTAATTCTCATGATACAGCTGGTGAAGTTGCCTACCACTTTTATATCCAGAATAACCTCGAACAGTTGGTGGAGCTCCCTACTCGTATCCCTGATCGTCTCGGAGATGAACCCAACATTCTAGACCTTTTCCTAACCTCTAATCCTTCTCCTTACTTTGGTAAATTCTTTCCTCCATTGGGTTCCTCCGATCTCCTTCTTATTTCTGTTTCTTTTTTATTTCTTGAAGTCTTAAGCAGGAAAGAATCCCGCAAACGACGAGGAAACGTTTTTGGCCCTTCAGTTCTGTAAAATGGTCGGACACGCTGTCGTACTTCTTCAACTTCTCATCCAATGACTTCTGTTTCGGTGTGCTGTGGTTCCTTACAGTGTGTCGAGGGCATAACCGAGGTGATTCCCTCTGTCATTTAGTCGTAAGAAACCGTTGTTTAACCCTGCTTGTCCTCTTGCTATTCGCCATACTGACGACGCCACCTTCAGGAAATATTATCCTCTACAAACTCCAGAGAAACTTATGCAATTTATATTAAATAAATAAATACATAGTCAAGAAATGGACTTCTAAGGAGACGTTTTCGTCCTTTGAGCCCATGAAGTATTTTACAGTTTCATATTCAAATTTATATTTAATAGAGAAATCGTAAATTAAAACCATTTATATAATATGAAATAATCTTAATCCTAATAAGCTAGATAATAATAATAATAATAATAATAATAATAATAATAATAATAATAATAATAATAATAACAATAATAATAATAATAATAATAATAATAATAATAATAATAATAATAATAATAATAATAATAATAATAATAATAATAATAATAATAATAATAATAATAATAATAATAATAAACTTAAACTAACTGTATTAATGATGATAAAATTTAACACTATATCATCACTATATAATACAGTAATAAAAATAATAATAATAATAATAATAATAATAATAATAATAATAATAATAATAATAATAATAATAATAATAATAATAATAATAATAATAATAATAATAATAATAATAATAATAATAATAATAATAATAATAATAATAATAATAATAATAATAATAATAATAATAATAATAATAATAGTTCAAAATCTACTCTTCAAAAAATTAAAAACTCTTCTCTTCGTAGGAAAGGCAATAATCTTTCTGGTTCCTCTTCCTCACGATCTTTCTGACATTTTGCAAAGAATGTCAACCTTAGCTTTGCATACTCCTCTTTCCATAGTTTAGTATCTCTCGATGGCACAACCGAAGTTACGACTTCTGCTAAAGCTGAACTATTAGCTCAAACCTCCGTCTCTAATTTCACCTCCAATTCATTTATACCTAATATTGTAATGTAATTTTTCCTAAAGATGTTATTTCTACTCTATCTGAGCTAGCATTGAAAAGGAATACTGTCCTGATGGTATTCCTTAGGTGGTTCTCAAACTTGTGTTTCTGAGCTTGCATCCTTCCTTGGTAAACTATTCCGTCTCTGCCTTTCAACTTCGACCTTTCCTTTCCTGATGGATATGCGCGCTCATTCAGTATGTGCCGATTAAAGGGGATCCCTCTCAATCCTCAAACTATTGTCCTATCTCTTTGACTTTTATTCTTACTAAGGTTTTCGATTCTATCCTTAAGAAGAAGATTTGAAAGAAACTCAATTTTTCTAATCTTATCTCTGATCACTATCAAGGGTTTCGTAAGAAACGCTCGACTGGTGGTCTTCTTTCGGTTTCTTGGTCCTTTGCCATTCTGCATTTCGGTGAATCTTTCACTAAGACTCTAGGAATATTAAAAGCTTTTGATAGAGTCTGGCACACAGCTTTGATTTTTAAACTTCCAGCAAAAAAATTCCAGTAGGTTCCAGTAGGTTCCAATGGGTTTTAAGATAATATTATCTTAAAACCCACTGGAACCTACTGGATTTTTTTTATGGGTTTCCTCTTTTGGCATCTATCATTCTCTCTGTGATCTCTCGATTTCTTATCTAGTCGTTCTATAGATGATGTGAACCACCGTTCATCCTTTAAATCCATAAATAGTAGTGGTGTTCCTCCGGATTCTGTCCTATCTCCAACTCTCTTTCTACTTTTCATTAATGACCTTCTCTCTATTACTTCTTCACCTATCCACTCCTATAATGACGACTCCACCCCCCTTCTTTACCCCTTTCATTTTGAAAGAATACCTTTCCAACAACAATTAGATTGCGATTGAAAGGCAGACTTGGAACCACTAACCTCTGACCATTCTCGAATTTCCTAATTAAGGCATTTATAACATGGTTGTTTTCAATGACTTAAAAACTCAATTCTTCTATCTTTCTACTCGACATAATCTTTCACACAACTACAACATCTTCTTCGAAAGCACACAACTCAAACCTTCGTCAGTCATTAATATTCTTAGTGTTTCTTTCTTAATTGGAAAGGTCACATTACTTCTCTTTCTAAATAATCTTCTAAGAGGTTGGGTGTTCTGAGACGCCTTTAGATTTCATTCACTCAACTCCAGTTGCTTTCTCATTATTCTGGGTGCCATTCGCCCCTGTATGGAGTACGCTTCACATATCTGGAGTGGTTCCACTCCACATAACTTTTCGTCATATTAACTCTCCTGCTCTCACTAATTCTCTCCAGTCTCTCTCAACCCGAAGAATTGTTGGGTCACTCTCTTTATAATATGACTTTTCCAATGGAAGCTTCTCATCTGAACTCTCCCGTCCGTCGCATACCTCTTCCATTGAGAAGGGTTCGTGCGACACGCCTTTCTACATAATCTCATCCTTTCTCTATCCAACTTTCTAACCTCAAACTTAACAGCTATGCTCAATCTTACATGTTCTCCACTGGTAGAGTCTGGAGTACACTCCTATTATCTATTTTCCTAACTACCTTAATTACCTTGGACTTACCCACTTTCAAACCTCATGTATTGGGGCATGTTGGCCATTAAATTGGCTCTCACTTGGGAATTTCCTTCACCTCTGTTGGAGTTTGCTATCCCTTCGACCTTTCCCCGCCAGAGAATACACACACACGCACAAACACAAACACACACACCTTCACACACACACACACACACACACACACACACATATATATATATATATATATATATATATATATATATATATATATATATATATATATATATATATATATATATATATATATATATCAAATAGAGATTCATATATTCTGAGTTATTAATCAAACTAATCAACAACCCCCATGAAGGACTTTCGTCCTGTCAGTGGGACCCTTCGAGAGAAGTCCTTGGGAAAGCAAGGGCCTAACGGCTAAATCCGCTGGCTGGCCAGGAATATCGCAGAAGCCGGATTAATTCCCATTTGTAGCAAAGCACACCACAAATGTACTCATTAACGTCTGAGTGAGACGAGCTAGAGTTAGTAGGAGAATAGCTCACATTCTCTCGCTCCAACCCAGTCTCGAACCTGGGCCCCCTCGCTTGCTAGGCGAGTGCTCTTTTTTTCTTCCTTTTTTTCTCTCATATTTATTAATCCTTCTTATGGTAAGGTGACTACACACATGCGGAGTTAGCCGAACTTTTCAACGAATATTTTTAAGCGATGAAAATAGTTCGTGTATGATAAACCAAACCTGAATAACGAATATTTGCCATCCACACATGTTATGTTTGACCTTTCATCTTAAAAAAATCATTGAAAAGTTCGACGAATACCGCATGTGTGCTGTCGCCTTTACGGAAGTTAACTGGACGAAATTCAATTGCAGGAAACGTCAAATTCTTTTTACTTTAGTCAATGTTTTCCTATCGCGTCTTTTCTGCTCGCCTTGAACGTCACTCGTGTTGATTTATTTTCTCTTGACGTTGAATTCGTGGAAGAAGAAGTTCTTCGGAATTTTGATTTCGACAGGTTTGATGTTCAGGTACGTTTTTTTCTTTCTTTTTACTTTAAAGCTAAAGGAGATGCTAATTTTAAGAGTTAGTATTTATTAGCTAGAACGTATTATACTAACCTAAATTTATCAGGTGGGTTAGCAAGATAAGGTTCAGTTTAAGCACACAACTTTGAGAGATAAAAGAAAAGTTTAGCTTGATGGTGAAACTGAATTAGTGCTATAAAAAGAAAGTCTGCTGTTATGGTAGTGCACTTATGAGTGATTTCTAATTGCATTACTCAATGATGTGATACAATCTTGTGAAAAAAGAACAGGGGGACAGATACACACATATTCTTAATATAGGGGCAAGATTAGATTATGGGCTAATCAGTATACCAAACATATCCAGCATTTTTCTCTTTCCTTTATCTTTTAACCTTTACATTTCTGATTAAAAAGTTATATTACTTTTTTTCCTAAACTTTTTTTAGATTGGAATTACATTGTTTGATTTAAAATATTGTTTGACAAAAAAAACTACAAAGCATTTTAAAGACTTCATGTTGAATAATTTGAACTAGAGATAACTTTTTACTACCCAAAACATTGTCATTTTTAATGTTAATTTGAAAATGACGAGCGAGATCTTTCTTTTAAGGTATAATTATCATAATTGAATAAATATATTTTCTGAGAGAAACTTATTGACAAAAGTCGGAAATGAGAATAACTATTTTTTTACTAAACGAACTTTAAAATTGATTGTAGATATGAAAATAATTTATTTTTATTCCATCAAATTCAGACGGAAAAATTTTTTTTTGAAAAATGTCAATTCGACCTTAATTTGTAATATAGGAAAAATTGCAATTTAAACTAGGCACAAGTTAAAGACTTTCATTCAGTTAAGCTGATATTTCATACCACAGGTTGGATGATTACATAGAACTTACCTAGTTGGTATACGTTTAAAAATTTAAAAGTTAATTTAACAAGGGACACTAATATATATATATATATATATATATATATATATATTATATATATATATATATATAATAATATATATTATATAATATATATATATATATATAACATATATATATATAATAACAAATATATATATATATATATATATGCTGCTGTGTTATAGCCAAGAACTAAGAGACCCTTATATCTTTGTTTTATATATATATATTTATAGAAATATATATATTATATATATATATAATATATATATATATATATATATATGCTGCTCTTATGTATATATAACAACAGCAGCATGCCTGCACCTCACTGCCTATGCTACTGCTCTTTCTCATATATGCTCTTTCTATATATATATATATATATATATACTCATAACAACCTTATATATATATCCACGGCATAGGGTGGGAGGGTTAGGTTTTTAGACCCTCCCTCCTCGGTATTTACAGGATTTTTATATACGCTTAAAAAGCCACAAGAATGTTAAAGCTAAACATCGATTCTAAGTTTATATATATATATATATATATATATATATATATATATATATATATATATATATATATATATATATATATATAATAACATATATATATATATATATATATATATATATTTAATAATATAGCTATAACTATATATGTATATATATATATATATATATAAATATAATAACATATACTTCTTCTTATATATATATATATATATATATATATATATATATAACCAATATATATATATATATATATATAATATATATATATATATATATATATATATATATATATGCTTTGATATTATAATGTAATGTAAACAACTTTATTCTTGTGTAAATATAAAGAACTCTAATTAATCGAATCTTATTTAGTTTAATCATTTATAACTTATGTCATCGTATTGTGTATTCGTGTGTGTGTATATATATATATTGGTAGATGTGGATGTACACGGTCTTTAGTGTGTGTGTGTGTATGTGTGTATGTGTGTCTGTTATTTATTGAGCTTCGTATATTTTCGAATTAAAATGTGTACTCCAGGTATTAATTTAAATATATTAATTGGGTATCTTAACAAAGTATATTAAATTAAATTATATTTAATAATTTAAATTATAAGGAATTATATTTAATAAACGTATCCTTAGGAATCCTGGGGAAGAACTATAAAAGAACTGTTAGAAAACTAAAAATTCTCTCTCTCTCTCTCTCTCTCTCTCTCTCTCTCTCTCTCTCTCTCTCTCTCTCTCTCTCTCTCTCTCTCTCTCTCTCTCTCTCTCTCTCTCTCTCTCTCTCTCTCTCTCTGGACAGAAATAATCTATTTATCTACATATTTATTTATCTACCTATCTACCTGTCTCTTTATATCTATCTATCTATCTATCTATCTATCACAAATAATTTGATTTAAAAGGATAACCTCTTAAATAAACAAACTTCTTCTCATCTTTTTCAGGTTCTCTACATAGAATGGTGGATGCACGAAAAGCTGATGTGGCTCAACGATTTCTTAAGCAAAAAAGGATTTATGTTTGCTGCCAACAGCTTTGGAGACATTATTTTTGTTAAGACTTTGAGTGTCTATGCTGAAATAGTTGTTAAAAAATTTCCTATTCGTCAATTCATAGTTTTTAAAAATCCAGATAAAAATAAAGAAAAGAACATTACTACGTGATACTCTGTAAATATACTTTAGTTCAAAAGCGATTAAAATTTTTTTTACTGTTGAGGAAGTTTTTATTATATCCTGCATGTTATTATTATTGCAATATATATATATATATTGATCTATTACAAAATTTGACTTTTCCCAGCATGCTCAAATTAATCTCTCTCTCAGTAATGGTGTCATTTTATGTGTTTTCGGACTCCATAGAAATAGAATTTGAGGGTTTCAAGTTCCTCTGGGGAACCTGAGTACCCCCAAAAGTGAATCCTCGGAGAAAAAAGAAAAAATTACAAACGCACAGAGTGCATAGCAGAGAAAGAGGAAGAAATTATGAAGCAAGAAATAGAAGTCAGAGACTGAGAAGGTTCATGATGCTGAGCAATGAACTGGAGCAGAAGCTGGAGCCGTATATTGAAATAAACATATAGTAGGACAATTGAGAAGTCTTTCTATATGTTTACGATCCCGTAGAACTCGAATTTGAAGGTTTCAAGTTCCTAAGGAGAACCTAACTACCCCAAGAAAATAGAAGAAAAGACGAGAAAAGCACAGAGCGTTTAACAGAGGATGATGGAGGAGCGATGACGAAAGGTGATTTCTGAGGAGTCAGAAATGGTAAGATCCCCACACGAGATGGGGGTCGAACCATCAAAAGGGTGTTTTACCCTTAAAATAAAATTTTATTAGTGAATCCATCTATTAACAAATGATTACATAGATGATCACTATAACAACCATATACTGTACAAAATATAAATCTTAACGGCTTATTAATTATATGGCAACTTTCATTATGACTATCTTTCTTCACACCAATCTTTCTTAATATATTGCCTAACTTAGTCTATCCTTACCTAACCAGACTAACATATGAACCTAACACATATAACTTTTTAATTGTAGCGCTTTTACTTTATAATTTAACTATATTTTCTTCTACCTATCTTTCTAAATACATTGCCTAACTTAATCTGTCCTTACCTATTCAGACTAAGTATACCAACCTAACAGTATCTAAGGTAGCATGACCAAGCCTAACCTGGATTAACATTATATCCGAACTCACACACAATTTATTAATTACAGAGCCTCTCTCTCTCTCTCTCTCTCTCTCTCTCTCTCTCTCTCTCTCTCTCTCTCTCTCTCAAACTAAACCATACAGTGGTATTCCTCCCTAGTTTTTAAGAACTTGCTCTATAAAGTTTAAACCAACTAATGGTAAACTTTCTTTCTCTCTAGCTATAACTGTATCATTTTAAATTTGCTAACTCTAATTTACCGAAACAAATCTAGAAACATTTTTATTCTTCTAACCTTGTTTCTGTATATATATATATATATATATATATATATATATATATATATATATATATATATATATATATATATGAAATATATATATATATATATATATACATATATAAGTTGTTAATAGCATATGCTACATATATATATGTTCGTTATATATAGCACAGCAGTTATATGTTGCTGTCATTGTCATGCACAGCTGTTGCTATTGCCAGTTGCTGGCTACAGTTGCTACTAGTTACAGCTAGCATATATACATATATACATATGTTATTATTATTATGCTACGTTGCTATGTTGTTGTTGTTGTTAGGTTGTTGTTGTTGTTGTTATTATCATATCATATATTACTACAGCTGCAAGGCTATTGCCATACATGTTGCTACATATTATTGTTATTGTTGCTACATATTACATATATATATTATTGTTGCTGTTAGTTATAGCAGTCATGTTGCACAGTTAGCATATACAAGGCTATTAGTTATATTGTTGTTATATTATATTGTTAAGGTTATATATATATAGCAGCAGCATAGCAGTAGAAAGAGCAGCATATATAGTATATATATATATATATATGTGTATATATATATATATATATATATATATATATATATATATACATATATATATATATATATATATATATATATATATATATATAGTGTTATATATATCGATGTGTTGAAAAAGAAAGGTTAAGCCACATTTTTCTCGTATTTTTATATTGTAGCAGCTTAAAGGGTATAAAAATTTATACAAACTAAAAGCTTCTCTTTTTTTTTTTTATTTGGCATATCGTCCCAGAGAACTGAATCCTTTGCCATTCGATTGAACGGAAAAATACGGTATAAAATCATCTTACCTAAATTGTTAACTTTAATCGCCGGACAATGAGAGTGAGCAAAACCGAGATAACCTCTTGAGTTTTTAAAGTGTCAATATTCTCTGAGGTATGTAGAGAGGGCAAGTTCAGTAAGTCCTTTATCTCCAATAGTATTTCCCAAGTAGATTTTAGTAGTCTAAATGTTGGAAAGCTTCTTTCTACTGAAGCAGTAGACACTAGTAAAATTGCCAGTATTTGCAACAAGATTTAAATATTTGGAAATTGTGACTGGGAACAAGAAACTAGTCTCTATTGCTGTTTTTGCACGATCTGTGCTGTGATGCCATTTCAATCCTTATAACCTAAGGTAAATCTTCAATTGAGCTTTATAGATCTTCTCCTGTAAACGCCATATATCAATCTTTTATCTTTTCATATGGCACATTACACCTGTTCATATGACAAATTGCAAGGAAGATATAATTTCATTGATTTAAAAACCTCTCTCCTAATGATGATATTAAATCATCCAAAATGGTGGCAATGGATGTTCGATAATGTCCGTGGGTCAGAAGTAATAAGGCCTGCATTTTCGAATATATTAATTTGAAACAGCAATTTCACTACCCAGTCTAGATTCAGATGCGCTTACACATTCTTCAAAAATCTGGTTGAAATTCTAATATTGCATTTTCTCTGGGCTTCAAGTTTAGTTTTAACTAGATTCACTTCATTATTTTCACTCACCAAATCAATAACGTGTGTCTATAATCGTTTTGAAAGATTGTAAGCTTTTCAAAATTTAATAGTCTGTTTAAAACAAATAAGGAAACCAGAAAAAGATGCATTATAAACATTGTTTAGAATCGGGGCGCGCGCTTAAACTGATCTCCAACTTCTCACATTTTAATTGTTCAAAAGCTGCTATAATCGGGTTTACATCTCTTTAAACGTAATAAACCGATACATGCCAAAGCCTGGTAAATCTTAGTGAGTTTTTCTGCAAACATTTTTAATTCTTCTCGAATCTCTAGAATAGTTCTACTATTTTTTTCTTCTTTCAAGCACTTTTTGTCCTCTAGCACTTGCAAGAGAAAAAAATGTGCAAGATTCTGATATTACCCAATTGCACTGAATATTCTTGAACCTTAGAACCAAGCCCGTGAGGCATGTACTTAAAGCAATGCGAAAGGCAGTGAATGTAAATAGCTTTGGGACATTTTTCCTTTATTACTCTATGAAGACCCCTGAACTCACAACTCATTGCTGCTTCACCTTCATATCCCTGTCCTCTTAGATTATTCATATTTAAACCAAGTTCAATTACTTTACCATTAATTTTACAAGACTTATTCCCGTCAAATCATTTACTGAGACGCAAAGTCAAAAATCTTTGACGGTAAGAGTATCAATATCAACGTAAGCACACACAACGAAAATTGTTCCTTCTGGGACACATCGGTCGTCTCATCGGCTGACAGTAAAAAATTTACTTTTGCTTATGATTTGCACAGTTTTAAGTTGAATGAGATGCGCAAATAATTGAATTAGAGCATTTTGGACTGTGGAACTGGTATACATGGCATTTCTTGCACTAGTTTTTAAATGTTCTGAAAGAACATAGTCTCCAGCATTAGCACGATATCTTAAAAGACTTCAAAAATTGCCATCGTTTCCCAAAGGCCAAGAGAGTTCGATTCAACCCGAGTCATGATGTCCACGTAACGATATATTTTGCTTACCAGCAGAACCTGAATTGTTCTAACACAATTAGCCTCTACTACTGTCTTCGGCTCCCTTTTCAACCTCTCGATCTGTTTGTCGATGCTCTCGATTTTTCCTTGAACCTGCTTTTCTACAGGAAATCTCTTTTCTACCGATCCTTTGTCCCGTGTTTTTTGAAAGACTCAATGGATTTCTTTAAGTTTGAATATAGTCTCGAGACAAAAGCACACAAATCCTGGTATTTTTCTTTACCTTCTTCTTTTGTTTCCAAAAGCAATACACAATTTGAGCAATAATCCCCAACGTTTATCAGGTGTAAGCTAACCACTTAAAATCATCAAGTCACTTTCTGAGCAGGAAATATATATTTTGAATCTGGTTTCCAAAGATATTTTAATATTTCCACTTTTTCCTTATTGCTAAATACCGTACCTATGAAACTGCCAACACCATTGGGATGAGCAATCATTTCCGTATTCCTTGATTATAGACACCTGACTTATAGACGCTTGTGAAGGAAAAACATCACCGTCTACTTGAGATTTTTCAGCTGCTATCGCAGTTAGAAATGACTCTTTCTGATCCTAACCTCTCACTCTTCATGTTACAAAGCAGTTCTTATACTATTGAAAGCATGCATGGTTCCTTTGCCAGTGTCGATGATAATGTAAACTTTGTTCTTTTCCACATTCACATTATTTTTGTTGATGTTGCCATGTAACGCAAGCAAGAACATGAAAAATATAAAATATATTCATTAAAAAATAGAGTACATATTTCACAAAACCAGTTATCTTTTTAGTAATCCCAGGAGAACAGATGCCCGCTCCGGTGGTGCTGGGAGCCGCGGCTCTTAAAGACAAAGAGCCAAAAGGCAAACAACTGTCAATACTAAACAGCCCTTCTCAAAAGATGGACAATTATTCTCTTAAATTTAGTAACATTGTGCCTAATTTATTGCGTGACTATTTAATAAAATTTAAGTTTTTTACATTACGATTTGTAAAATTGTCTTACATTTGCTAAACAATATACAAATTTTAGTTATCATCCCTGCATATCAAATTGATTAAAAAGAATATGGTATGTTGTTGAGTATAGTTATATATATATATATATGATATATATATATATATATATATATATATATATATATATATATATATATATATATATATATGTTATATATATATATATATATATATGTATATATATATATATATATATATATATATATATATATATATATAAATATATATATCATATATATATATATATAGGTGTTATATATATATGT
>JABUQX010045125.1:0-30000 GCA_015478945.1 Trachelipus rathkii | reverse complement strand
ATAATATTAAATAAAATAATTTATTTATTTTTTTATTTATTTATATAATTAATTTTATATATATAATATATAATATATATATATATATATATATATAATATTATATATATATATATATATATAATATATATGAAGGGAGAGAAATAAATACGCAATGATATGATACATGTCTTTGATAGATAAATGTTAAAACATATAACACAACTATGAATAAAGAGTAATATGGGACAACAATGAATGTAATAGAAGGAATGGGTTTAGTTAATTAATGTAAACATACCGATGGTAGGAACTTTCTCTTCGTAGACGATCTACTGTGCATAGTGTCTGGAATATCCCTTATCAAGCTCCAACAATAGTCGGCCATCATATTAATATCCCAGTTGCCCTGGTAACGTCCTTCCATGAACTTTAGATCTTGATGGAAGCGTTCACCCTGCTAATCACTAACATCGCCTAGGTTAACCGGAAATTTTTCTTAGGTGAGAATGTAAGTATTGCAACTTTATATACTCATTCTTCATCCATGAGAATGAAAACTGTCTAGCAGTTCCTGTACAATGTTAGTGGTTCTCGGCTTTCCTGTTCCCCAGAAAATTCTGTGCTACATCTGAAAAAGCATTCCACGCTCTTGCTTCTAACACAGTCATTTGTAGCAAAGGAAGCATCACGGAGGAGTGTCCGTATTTGTGGGCCATCAAAATATCCCAGCTTTTTTTCTTTATCGTCACTCAGACCAGGAAAACGTTGAGCATATATAGCGGAAGCATTCACCATCATGGTCCAGCCTTCACAAATTGTTTCATCAAACCAAGTTTTATGTGTAGTTGAGAGGGAAGATGATGTTTTCTCTCTGTGCAAGTGGTTCACGTCGATGTTCCGGTCACCTGGCGTCAAGGTTTCCCTCGTGGCCATTCTCTTTTGGTCCGGTGATCCATTGCCGCCCGGCTGTCCCAATAGCACAGGAAGCAGGGATATTTGGTGAAACCTGCTTGCTGAACGAGCAAAATATTTACCATTTTGAGGTCGACGCATATTTACCATCCATGTACCTGAAATTGTAGCGTCTCCAAACTGTCTTTATTTTTTTACATACTCCTCTCTCATCCGTACCGAATACCTTTATGGAAACCGAAGCAATACCTGTTGCCGTTGTGTCACAACACACACTTTAAACTGCTCTTGGAATTGTCAATAAACAGTCGCCTACTCACCTGCATCGTATGCTGGGAGCCCCATAGGCGAGTAGTAGGCCTGCAACTACACTGCAATACACAAGGTTACCATCTGACTGGAAGAGCCTCCGCAGCTCTGCTTTTCTGTTACGATAAAATGTTACTCTTGTGCCATGGTCCAGTAGTCATTTTACATGCAACCTCGAAGCCACAGCTCAGGACAAAACTTCGGCAGATACAACATTTTCTACAAGATCGTTCAGTTCACCCTGGGTGAAAAATGACGGACCATCCGACTGTATCCTGTGGACTGTATTTCAGTGGGATGATAGACATCATCCAGGTCATGGCATCCTACAAGTAGGAAGTTACTAAAGTTTACCACATGCTTCTCGAATATCGACCGCAGTAAATTTGCTGCTACTGTAGATATATGCGGAAGGTAAAGTCTATACAGCCTACGTAGTGCGCACATGAATTTTTGTCATTCCTAGGGAATATGCAAAAATAGGGATCCATTGATTGCACGAAAACGGGATGTGATACAGCAAATCCGCAGAATATATATGGAATCAGCACCTTTCGAATTACTATATATTCTCTGCTACAAAAGTCCACCCAAGAAAAATTTCACCTTTTTTTGTTAACCAGTGTAAGTTTTCTTTATTTTTCCCTAAATGGATGACCGACTTTGAAATAACTATTCGGCCGAATAACTGAAGTGATTATTCGGCCGAATAATTCTGTATTTCGGCGAACTTACTTTTAGCCGAATATTCGTATTCGGTATTCGGCTTTTTTCCGGTTCCGGCACATCCCTAATATATTATATTTTATGTTTAGTAGTTATAGTGTCTAGTAGATAGTGATGATTATGATGATTTGTATTAATATTATATGTATTGATATGGATGTATATGAGTATATGGGTGTGTGAGTATTATTGATGAGGGAGTTAGTATGTAATATATAGTGTGGTATTATTGTTAGTGATAATAGTTTGATATTATTGTATATTAGTAGTGTAGTATAGGTATGAGTTATATTATATTGGTGATAGGATGGTATTATATAAGTGAGTAAGTATATAAGTAAGTGAGAAGTAAGGGTGAAGTATGTAAGATAAAATGGAGGTATATAGTATGTTTTTATTAGTAGTATGGGGTATTTTTAAGTGATATGGATTGGATGTTGTTATATAATGTATAGAGTCTATAGTATTGAGGTAGTATGTATTAATATATATAATAGGTATATACTGGTATATAGGTATATTAGCAGGAACTATTTGGTTGCAGTACGCCTTATTACCAACATGTGTGGTAGTTTTCGTCTTCTATTACATCAGCTTCAACCAATATTAGGTTTGCGTGTGTGTGGTTATCGTTGTACTCTTATATTTATCTCCCCGCCCTTCTTGGTTAAGACTGATTATGATTGAGTGTGATGTTATATTATTTTGTATTATATTAGTGTAGTATATGATTAATTCACTTAATTTATTTATTATGATTTTATATGTAATGTATTGGGTGTATGGTTTTATAGTTATGTAGTGTATTATTATATTTTAGTTATATATAATGTATGTATTATTTATAATATTGAATATATTGGGTTATGTATTATTTTATATATTATTGTGGAAATATAATGATTAATATAATTAATTTGTATTATTGATTTTATTATTATTATTATTATTATTATTATTATTTTTTTATTATTATTATTATTGTTGTTATTTATTTATTTATCTATTTATTTAGTTAATTTATTTTATTTATTTATTATTTATTCCTTTTTATTTAAGAATACCTCCTGAATTCTCTTGAGGGTCCCTTGAGGTATGATGACCTTGAATTGGTTCAGTACGTCAAGGAAAAGGTATTTTGTGCCATTTTGTGGGTATTTATATTTGACATTTTTTTATTTTTTGTCTTCAAAGTGTGAACCTTGGTTCAAACCTTAATAAATTGAAAACTTAATTAATTATAAATATTATTTCTGAAACTCAGAATATTTTAAATGTTTCAAGAAGTTCTTTATAAATTTTTACCATAATTAAGCCCTTAATTCTGCATAAAAAAAAAAAGAAAAAAAAACCATATTCATTCCTACTTGAATCTTTTTACAACAGAACGTCATTTTCTATTGGAAAATTTATTGTCAGTGGCTAGTAGCATTGTTGCTCTTAATTGAGCCTTTGGAAAATCCCTTACTTACCAAAATTGATAGTCTGAAAGATTTTTATTCAAAGCAGGTTAGACGCTAACTGCACAGAAAGCAGAAATGACAAGTGCAGAGAGATAGGATAAACAACAGAAAGCAAAATATATGTTTTATGCAATGTCCTAATTTTAGGCATTTCTTAACATTTAGCAATCACAAAAAAAAATTGGATGATCATGAATATTTTATCACCCAATTCTTAGTTAAAGAGATAATGCCACCGTTTCATCTTTTTATCCGTTCCTCAAAAGTGGAAGCAATGGGTGACAGAACACTACATTACATTATTTTCCGAGTTTTATTTTGTGCTCTTTATGTATGCAAAGGTGGAAAAAACTTTTGCTTCCCATTTGTAGGTGTTTGTTAACGTCAGCAGAACTCTTCTCCTCAAATTACCGCAGATATTCATGGTGAATTTGCTATCCAGAAAATTTTCAAGTGATCCTTCTTTTAAGAATTCAAATAACATTTTGCTCTGATTGTTTGACCTAAGCTCAATCACTACTAATCACTACTAATCAGTAGCAAGGGGACCCAGGTTCGAGACTAGGTTGGAGCGAGAGAATGTGAGCTATTCTTTATTAACCCTAGCTTCGCCGCACTCAGACGTTAATGAGTACATATGTGGTGTGCTTTGCTACAAATGGGATATTATTAATAATACAACGTTTACCCTTTAACACAATAGGATATTTCAACTAAGTCATACAAAATTGGGTTTACAATACCATTATTCTTTTGGTATTCAGTAAAGTATTCCATTAGAGTGTTACTTTTTTAACACATTTAGGATAAATTTTAATGCGTATTCCAATTTACCAATATATGTAAAAGACTGAATCACTCTTAGTGGGTAAGTGATTAAAATTAAAAACATAAAATTCCTTTTGTGAGATTTTACGACTATAAATTAAAATATTGAGAATAAATTCTTGGGAGTGCGGCCTGAGGGTCTTTACATGGAAGGGTACGCTGTTACCTGTTGGAATGCTATAGATTAGCTAAGACTATGCGTCCTGGGCAATAGAGGCATAGAATCTAAGCTATCAATGTGTTCAGATGGGACAATCTTAGGGGCGTGTTGAGGTATAGAAAAATTGATAAAATTGAGCGGATGAGCGTAAAAGAAGAGATAATGTTGTGTGTTTGTGTTTACGATTGGGTAAATGAGAGAAACAAATGAAAGTATGTTGAATGGTTGTGTCATGTGGAAAGGATGGATGATAGGCGGTTGATTAAGCGGATGTATCAGTGGCAAGTAGCTCTGTCTGTGAATCGCGACTGCCTGGGCGAGATGCGAAGAAAAAGTCGGGATTTGAAGGTTCAGGGTAAGGTGAATGTCTGCGGGGAGGAGAGAAATGTGGAGGTTTGCGCAGAGGCGAGAAAGATGGTGCATAATAAAAGGATGAATGGACGGGTTTTGTGAGGGGGGTATGGTTGTGGACCACCTGGGCCAAGGGATGAACCCCGCATTGACCAAGATGGCATGTAGAGGGTCCTTCACGGGTTCCCGTTGAAGCGTTGGTCTAGTGTGAATTTTACTAGACTGCGACGAAGTTCGTCGAATATATACTATATATATATATATATATATACTTGTATGTAGTATATAATATATATTATACTATATATATATATATATGAAAGTATATACTATATTATATATAGTATATCATATTATATATATAATATACTGTCAGTATTACAATGAAGAGTTTCTTCGCATGGTTATGGGGCGACAGGGTTAGCAACCCGATCTATCCTTTTTGCTTGTAATACTACTTGACCAATGATGGATCTTTTTGCGGCCTTAGAAGCACCATCCTTGGGAAGAGCGTCTGGCAGAGACGAGGGGGTTTGAGGTGCAATGGAGGAAGTGCTAGTGTCTACTGAACGGGTGAAAATCCTACCGAGAGTGTCTTACTCAGGACACGTTTGAGCCGTCGGACAACCATTGTCGCCCGAGAAATAGTTTTTCCTAGAGTGCTCTAGGATCAAGAGTTTCGGGGCCTACAGGAAAAGATTGCTGGTTCAACTGACAGGGGCGAAAGCCCTACTTCTGTGTGGAGATCTATAAATAAATATATATCACATATATGAATATCATATATATATATATATATATATGTATATATAGCTATATATATATATATATTATAGTATATGATATATATATTAAATATATATATATATATATATATATATAGTATATAGTATATATATAATATATATAGTTACAGCAACGTTGCTAATTCAAAGGTGATGATGTACCAGTTAACGCCAAGTGTGGCTCAGTTTCGAAGGTACTGACTACGTTCCCATGGCAGCGTCGAGCCGGCTAATGCAACGATAGCATTATTACTTTTTTCAATAATTAAATCGATATTTATAACATACTTATAGTCTATATATTATATAAGTATATACTATATAATATATACTATATATATATTTATATTATATATATAATATACTATATATTATGATTATATATATATACCGCTAGTATATTGTTATATATTATACTATATTATTATAATATATATATAATATATATATAGTATATAGTATATATTATAGCTGTAAACATATAAATACTTAAAATAAAAATATATATAGGATATAAGAATAAATATATATAGTATTATAGGGGGTGAGATCGTTAAGTGGTGACTCCGTTAATATTGGTTAGGTTAATTTAGGGTTTAAGTTTAGGTTAGATTAGGTTTAAGTTAGGTTAGCTTAGAGGTTACCCAAAAATTTAATTAATTATCTACGTTGTAAGAATAACATTTGAATTACAGAATTTGAAGATCCTGGAGTCAACCACTTTATAAATAGCATAGATAAGAATATATTATCTACGTATGTATAGAATATACATTTGAATATACAGAATTTGAGAGATCCTCAATAAAAACTATCAGATATAATATATATTAATATAATATATACATATATATATTATATATATAATATATATATGTGTAAATTAATATATATATATATATACTATTATATATTATATTATATATATATATATAGTATAATATGACGTAACTCAACTTCAAGTTGACAGATACCCTCGCACTGCTCGGGCTTTAGCAATTGTAAGCATGTAACGATCCTTTCGGTGACAGAGAAATTCGAACAAAAGTTAATTTCGAGTTTTGTTTTGCGGAAATTAGTAGATAATTTTTCCCCGAATATTTTCGATACTGTATCTAAACATTATTTCCATCACTTAAATATAACAGAAAATTAATGCTACTTATGTTCTTCAACTCAACTTATACAAAGGCTGACGGCCCGAGGGCTTACTCCGAAATAGCGGCAATGTGAAACAACAATAAGTTACGCATAGAATGTTTTATTTTAAAGGAAAACGTAAAGATTTATCGCAATAGACGATATATAAGTAATACTATATATATATATACGTATATATAGTATATTATATATATTATATAATATATAGATATATATAAGATATATTATATATATTATTATACTATATATATATATATATTAGTATATATTAATATATGTTTATATCTATTATTATAATATAATATATAATATATATATTATATATACGTATAATATGTATTATATTGGCATACGTATATATATAAGATATCTATATTAATAGAGCATAGTGCAGAGAGAGAGAGGAGAGAGAGAGAGCGGATGAGAGAGAGAGAGGAGAGAGAGAGAGAGAGAGAGAGAAGAGACGATGCACTTTCTTAGATTAAAGAGCCGAGATCCCCGAGTGAGTGAAAAGTTACTGGAGTTGCCACTGATATACATAAATATATAGTATATATATATATATATATAGATTTATATCAGCATTATATATAATATATTATATATATATTATATATATATATATATAGTATATATATATACTGTATATATTGCGAATACTACTATAGTGGAACGTCAGATGATAGCTTTTCATAATGGGGTAAAGGTTTTACTGCAGATGGTAGATTTTAATTCTAGGGTAGGTCTAGGTTTACGGCACTCGCGTCAATCACATATAGGGTACGGTCTCGGTTTTAGGAAACCCTAGATAGGTCAGGATACTCCCGCATAATCTACACATAACCTAAAACTAGTAAGACCTAACCAAAGACCTAAGCCTATATGGATCGGGACCGATGCCGTAATAGCCTAGGACCTATCGAGATGATGGCTTACGTTGCAGTAAGCCTGGGGACGACCTAACCTAGATGGATCCATATTACGTAAACTAGACCTAACCTAGATGGGTTCACGTCGGCGGGGACATAGTATATATGTATTTATACTTATATATATTATATACTATGATATGTATATTTACTTGGCTCCCGTATATCCCCTTTTGTACAATCTTTTTTCTAACCGCTATACCTTAATACCCACCCTTCTAACTAATCACCCCCTAATACTAATATATATATTATATCACGTATTATTTCCTATGTATATATATGATACTTATATACATAATATAGATATATATATGATATATTATCATAGTATTATATATATATATATTTTACTATATTGTATAACTACCTATATACGTTATTTATGCTTATATATAGATAATATGGCGAATTTCGTAGAATAGAGCAGGCAATAAAACTACTCTGAACACTCATAAAACGTACTAAAATGTTGCTAGACCATGGCATAAAGAATTGGTTCCAACAAATATATGTATAAAAATATTGCACACTCTATGGCTAAAAATATGGTGGGTATATGTTTAAGTATACGATATACTATACCCTATACTATATGATATAGACCTTGATATAGTATACTATATATATATACCGACTTATTTATGATACTTATATAGTATATACTATAGTATGTATATGTATACTTAGAGGTATGATATAGTATCATGATTATATATATAATATGACATAGTCTTATTAAATAGTATAGTATATATATATATATCATATATAATATTTATATATAATATATTACAAATTAACAGTGTTATCAGTATATATATGAATTATAATTATACGTAATAATATGATGAGTTACCTATATACTATAGTATATCACTTATTTAAAACCTTGATAAAATTATAGAGAATAATATATATAATGTATGAAAATATTTATTTTCTATATATAGCTTTTAAGTGAAACTTTAAACGAAGATTATATATACTGTATAATATATACTATATATATATATAGAATACTATAGTATATTATTATATAATATATATAATATAACACTATATCTTGATGAGATTTCTTTTCATTTCAAAATTATTTATCTTGTAGTTTAATTAATTTTTCATTAGATTTGTATTGAGGTAATAAAGACTAATACAATACCATAGGGTGAGATGTACACGGCAGGCTGCCGTGGATACATTGCAAGAACGCTTGCTGAAGCCGCTCGCCTCACTAACTGCGCTCGGCAGCGCCACGGAGCGTGCCGAACTGTAACAACTTACTCGCTAATTAATTGAAGAAATAAGAAGTTTTAAAAAACTGAAAGAGCATTATTTCATTTATTATCTATATTATTATTATTAGTCTTATATAATATTTATTATTAATTTATTATTTATTATTTTATTATTATTATTATTAACTAAATACGAAATTGTATTCCTTATTTTCAATTTTCTTTTATTAATTTTTTGAGCAAATAAAAAATGAAATGTTTTATGCTTTTCTTTTTGCAGTTAGTTAATTGTTCGAACGCAAGAATCAAAAGCCTCAGACTATTCTTAGCCTAGCTTTAATAAAACTGTATTGCAAAGGTGTCAGAAAGTTTATAAAAAATGACGAAAAATATCATTGCCTGCGTATCTAGAATTTAACAATATATATATAGTATTATATATATATATATTATATATAATATACTTATAACGTATTTTTCTTTCTTACTAGTATATACTAGTATATATATTATATTAGATACAATACTCATATACACTAATATAGATCACGCGGTTATTATATATTATATATCAAATAGATATATCTATATTAGTATCCACGTACTACTCTATACTATATAATATACTATATATCGGTATATATATACCATATAATATATACTATATAGGTATATATATAGTATATAGTCATTATATATACTACTATATATCATTATATTATAATATATACTATATAATATATAGGTTAATATTATATATATAGTATAGTATATATGTACTCATCGTATTAGATATAAATTATCTATATAATATATGTAACCTCTTATTATATATGACTATCATCATATACAGTTGCGTATCGAGGATTTATTTTTTCGGGGGGGGCCAGACAAAAACCCTGTTTTGCATGTATATATATATATAACTATACTATATATATATATTTAGTATATATTAATTTATATATAGGTATAATATATACTATATATAGTATATATAATATTATAATATACGTATATATTAATATATATATTCATATAATATATGATTTATTATTATTTATAATATATATATACTATCTTATAGTACACTAGTTATATTATATAATATATATAGTATTTATATTAGACCAGAGTTTTATCTATTATGGATCTAGGGGTGTAAGATTCAGAAGGAACCTAGCAGGAATCCTACAGCTAAAGACAAGATGACATTGTTTGTTAGTCAGTTAAGACAAGTTTCTTTCAGAAAGCAGCAGAATTTAATTTTTTATTTACGGCGGGCTCGAGCTCAGACGCACGGTATAAGGGACAGTTAGGAGGGCACGATGAATCCTTCCCCCTTGTTAACGTATCTCACCTCGAGAATAGTACAAGATGAGACCTCCACTCAACTTCTGGTGGCGCCCCAGTCCTTTTGTTCGGCTCTTACCTGGGTATTTCCTGTAGTTTTAATAAAGAGGAGAAAAGAATCAAAAAAAAAAAAGGCCGAAAACTAATGCATTATTCCTTTCTACCCTGCATTTCTATGCGCAAGGGACGAGAGCATGATAAAGCAATGATCTGGAATTGTTCGTCCTGTGGTGTTTGGGTTGCCCCAAAGCACACATTGCTTTCTATTCCATTCACTTACGGAAATCATACTGTTTGGAGCGTTATCGTACAATTGATGATATTTACAGTTATTAAAAATTTGTAGAAACGTATTTATAAGCCTTTTTTCTATTTTTTTATACACCTTTTCTTACACTAATAATTATAACTCACTGATTACAAAAAGTGTAATTTCTCGTTTTTAGGTGACCCATTGTAGTTCTCTAGTTACCGTCTGATCCTTAAGAGTAACACTCTGACCGTTAATATATTTTATATATTATATATACTATAATATATTATATAATATTACTATATATTTTATTTATTATAACTATTTATTATATTAGTGTTATTATATATATGATATATATATTACTAGTATATTTATACTCATATATATATTTTAAATACTATATATACTATATATATAAATTAAACAGTTATGGAGCCTATAAGCAGCATTTATGGAAAGAAATTAGGTGAGGGGAGGGGTGCCAGATTATGCTGATAAATTGTTAATTCGTTTGGCTGGTACAACTTATTGTACACACAAGGACAAACTAGTTTTTATAAGGCACATTAAAATAAAATATAGAGTAGACTCTTCCAGTGCAATAACTTCTCTGCGCAATTCTTTTCGCATCGAAGAGTGAAGATGAACAAAAAAGACAAGTCAAGAATAATGTTCATAAAAAGAGTGAGGTTGAATACAGGAGGAAACACCACACACACTTATTTTCTTTATCCACAAGTTTTAAGATTTGAATCCTCAGAATTTACAAAAAATTAAGAAAAAAAAATTGCGCTTATATTTTTAATTGGATAGGGGCTTTACACATATTACGGGTATAAACTATAAAACTGGAGTTATATCTTAGGCAATTCTATTATTCAGTTTATTAATATTTGAATGTATTATATATCTTTAGACGTTAAAGTTTAGTAATTAATTGCTAATGGCAAACCTACCACTGTTTTTTTTTATCTTCTGTTAAAAGGTTCAATATAAACTTGAAAGTGAATCCACAGTATAGGTCCTTCTACACGTTTTATCCAAAATACGACAGAAAACGCCCGCGGGCTCCCGACAACACCACGTCTCGCATAAATTTATAAATATATGAGATGCTCTCCCCTCTTCTTGTTCGTACACAATGTTGATAAGGAGGAACACAATCTGCTTCACAAGAAAAGTAGCCTCCGTTGTTCTTCTATTTCGCGACACCGCCCCAGTATCGCACATTTTATTTATCAGTGAAAACAGATTTACTTTCAGATAACCTATAGGAAAAAGAGAATGAAGGCCTGTTAAAAAAAGGGTCAAGTCTTAAATTTATGATATTGGGTACCCCAATACTATCTAACCTTAATATAACTTAAGTTACACCTGTACTGGTCACTCTAGACAACTTAAATACTGTATGCAGCTAAGTAAAAGATTTCAAAAATTTAGAGCAATATGAGCCAGGCACAGTAAAGTCGCTACTGATCTAAGGATTTCGAGCACAACAATAACATAATAAAATATAATTAGACTGCAAGACTACACTACCCTATAATTTATAATAATTTTTTCTAAAGGATAACTAGTATATGATTACGGGTGCTACTATGTTTAAAACATATTAAATTATATAAATATATATATTATTAATAATTATATATAATCTAATATTTATACTTTATATTAATTATATATTTATATTTAAATATATATTATTATTTATATATATTATATATTATTAAGTATATAATAATATATTAAATAGTTAATTAATATATATATAATTATTTATTAATATTATATTTAAAGTAATATATATATTAATATATTATTTATATTATAATTATATATATATTTAAACTGTACTATTTAATATTCGTCAGTGTTAATGATTATATAGCATTTCGAGTCTTTATTTTTAAGATAAAATTAAATTATTATGTTAAACTTTACGATAAGGAAAATATATGGCTTTAAATGTTCGTCGCGACAGTACACCAGAACGGGTTCTTATCCTAACTTTCCATAAATATTCTTTAAGAATTAAAGAATGACATAACTGAAGAATATCGCTATATATGTAGTAATATTTATCGTAATTTCGTTTTGAAATAATACAATATAGCAATATGAATGCATTATACGCGACGCTCATCTATACAGTTAAAGATGACAAACCCATAAATATAATCTTTAAAATAAATGTAGCAATATTTAATTCTGTATTATCTCAAACAAAAATTATCAAAATATGTATACATAGCGTACTTCAACATTGATATCATGGCTTATTGATTATCAGCGCGACGATTCATATATCGACTTAATACTAGAATACATAAAACTACATACTATTAAAATATGTGCGTAATATAACACTATATATAGAATTATATTAAATATATCTAACTATAAATTAACTATATTGTCTATACTGTTATCACAGATTATCACTTACTTATCTCTGTTAATATCATTAAAGCGCAGGCTTTAATATAACTTAAGAACATAAGATCTATATTTTTATCACAATTTTAGTTTCTATTTTTGATTAAACGATTTAATGTGCAAGCTAATTTTTTTTTTAGTTATCATAGATTAAATAAATATCATAGCTTAAAATATTATATTGTAGATATATATATATATGAGGCTATACATAAATATATAGGTGTACTCATATATTTTGGTTCCACTCATGGCAACTTACGCCGTATAGTGTATTTACTATATATATTATAGTGATAACATATATAATTAATACGATAAGATTATATACATGATTCGTATATTAAGATATAATGGTTAAGCTTAATACTTATATAACGATGAATTCTTATCATACGATCGTAAGTTTACTCAGCTGAACTAACTATAAAGCGCTCAAAGAATTTTATTTATAACAATAATGATACCTAGTAGTTATATAGAGAACACGCTAGCTACGCACACTTAACGCTAATTTACTTGTTTCTGCAGCTACGCCGGCGGAGAAGCTGTCGTACGCCGAGACCTCAAGCTAGATGACTGTAAGGATGCCGGATAGATACACACAACACGAAAGTACGTAGTTGTATGGTGTGGTACGCTGATTAGTAATACGGAAATCTATATGTTCTGATTGATTTTTTTTCCTGAGTTTAATAATATAATAATAAAGGATATTGTGTTAATTACGTAGATCTTTTTTTTATGGATATTTTAAATATGATTTTATTTTCTATTCGGCTGCCGACGAAGTTATTTTTAACCTTGACAACCATTTCTGGTTCAGTAAACGTTCGTCAGAACTACTAGTAACCGGGACCTTGCTCTCCGACCTAAGATCATATGACGGGCAACGTCTCGAACCCAATACACGATTATATATATATATAAATTAATATATGACTAGCCGCTTATATACCGATCTGAATAGTACGTTAGCCGAAAATGAATTGGGCGATCCGTAAAGACATACATTGAAAAGGGAGGGATTCAGAAAATATGTAATAGAAAATAAAAATAGATAGTACTAAATGGAATAGGGAAAATACTTGTATAGATTAATTATATATATCTATATATATATATATATATATATATATATACTATATACTATCTATATATATATCATATATATTAATATATAATATACTATATATGTATAAAAGTAGACAGAACTATAAGGACGCATGAACCCAACGATATAGAGTTCATTCAACCCAATAAAAATTAAGAACATTAAGAATATACATTTTTAAATAATAATTAATGTAATTGTTAAGATTGAATTAAATATAGAGACTAAGAAAGCCACATGGGCCTACCTAGACTGTCCCAGTAACCAACAATAATTATAATTAAAAAGCCGCATGGCCATTCTAGAACTGTCCCAGCAATCTATTATACTTAACTAAATAAGAATAATAATCAGAGGCCGCAGGCCTATCCTAGACTGTTCCCAGCAACCATAATAATTAAGAAATTAAGAATAATAATTAAAGAAGCTGCATAACCCCTATAGGAGTAATCACCCAGCCCTCCAAACCTAGTAATACTATCAAGAAATATGACTTTAAGAAGCGCCGCATGATCCTATTTTAGACATGTTCCGCAGTCAACCAAAAAGAAAATTAAGTAAATTAAGAAGCATACGATGACCCCTCACCTGGTACGTTGGACAACCCTATAAATAAATAATAAATAGAATAGATATCATTAAATTTTAGCATGGACAATTTTTTGACTGGTCCAGTAACAACCAACAATAATATTGGAAATATTAGTGTAAAAAAATAATTTAATTAAGAAGCCGACGTGACTTTGACCAGCTCTAGAATGTGCCTCCGTCAACTCATAATTAAATAAGAACAATACTAAGAGAAAGCCGCACGTGCATGGTGACTATTTGAGGACCTGTTCCCATTTCAACCAATTAAAATTAAAAATTAAGCACGCCACACCCTTAGCCCACTTACCTAGAATGTCCCCAGATCAGAACCCATGAATAAATAATAGAAATAAGTGAATTTATGAAAAGTTTTAGTTGGATACTAGTCTTACAATGTCCGCAGGTCAACTAAGTAATAATTTATTTAATAGGAAATAATAATTAAGAAGCCCACATTCATCCAATCTTTGAATGTGCAAAAATCAACGTGCAAATAATAAATAAGCTTATAAGTAGCTCTCAGAGAAGAGTCCACTATTTGTTCTTTTTAGAACTGTCCATGTCAAACCAATAAAAAATTAATTAAGTAAAGAAAGCCCAAAGCCACATTTAGCCCATTGTCTTCTAACGTCCCAGTCTTAACTCTATATAAAATATAAAGACATTATAGAATAAATTGTTTTAATAATAAAGTTAATGTGAAATTATGATTGATAGTAGGTTTTACTCATTTACAGGAAGCTTACATGGGGCTTTCTTTTTTAGAACATGTCCCCCAGTAAAACCAGAACAAGAAGTTAATATAAGTAATAATAAAATTCAGAAGTCGCATGGCCTTATCTCCGAAGTGGCCAGTCAACCATAACAATAATTAGAAAAAATATATTCTTAGTTATTAATTATTATGGGTTGGGACTGGGGACAGTCTAGATAGGCCAAAGCGGCTTAAATATTATTCTAATTTATTAATTATTATGGATTGACTGGGACTTTTCTAGAAGGGCCATTGCAATTTTTAATTATTTTTCTTTTATTAATAATTGTTGGTGACTGTGGCGCGGTCTAAGGATGAGGCCCATGTGGGCACTCTGTAACTTAATAGAATCCTAGTTCATTTAATACATTAATTAATTAATTATTAAATATGATTCTTTAATTCTTAAATTTTTATGATGAGCTGTTTGGCATGGAACGTATTCGCTACAATCACTTATTTTATTAGAATTTACTCAATTATAATTAATTTGTTTTTATGGGGCGACTTGGACAGTCTAAAAAAGACCATTCGGCTTCTTAAATACTATTCTTATTTATGAATGAGTTGACTGGGGACAGTCTAGAAAGGAACAATCTTTATTCAATTATTATTTATATTATTGATATGGATTACATGGTTGACTGGAGCAGTCTAGATAGGCCCATGCGGAGGCTTAAGTATTATTTTTTTTCTTATATTTAAATTATTTTTATTTTATAGGCCCCTTGACTGGGACATGGTGTGACAGGGCAATGCAGGCGTTACTTGAATATATTTTAATTTTAATTGGAAGCTATGGGACAGTCTAAAAAAGTACCATGCGGCTTCTTATAGTATTTTTCTTTATTTTATATAGATAGGGACTAGGGAATAGGGATCGATATAGAAGGAGAGTCAATGCGGTTATTCAATAACTTTCTTATATATATATAGGGTGGTTATTAAGATTTAATTAATTTATAAATTGGCATATGGACTGGGAAACAGTCCTAGGATGAGGCCCATTAGCGGGGCTTCTTAAGTATTATTCTGTTATGTTATATTTATTAATGTATTAAATTGACTAAGACATTCTAGAGGGGCCAAAGCGGCTTCTTAAATTATTCAACTTCAATTTGGTTGACTGGACAGTCCTAACAAGCAATTTGGACATATGTTGTATGAGAACAAATGCTGTGAGTTGTAAAACTCTTTTGAAACGCCTTGTGTATGTTGGTACACTTGATGTGTTTGAAGTGTATATTAATATAGGTTTGTTTTTGTAATTCATGATTGTGTAAGTGTAATAGCTAATGCACCTAAATTAAACTTACAAGAATGTTGAAATATTCTTTATGGAGTGAAAAGGAATTTTTTGTCAGATTTACTTATTCATTATATTTGGATATCATACTGTGATCAGTGCCGCAAGCACACTTTAGCTACAATTGTACGAATCTAGGCGCCCCACTGATATATAAGGAGTTATAATTTAGATTATTAATTATTTAATTCAGGATCAACATCGGATCTATTATAAATATTGTATATAAGATGATAGATATAGATTTTTCATATCTTCGATTTTGGTATATACTTATTATATATATAATAATATACTTAATTATTTAGAATTACCCTATATATACTATATATAATATATATATATATATTATATATATATATATATATGAGTTCTAATTAATAATATGTACTGATTATATAATATTATATTTATAATATATATATTAATATATATATATAAGTTAGGTGTAATTCAAGTATATGTATGACTAGTACTAAGCTACTCATATATAGGTACTCCTAAAATTTTTATTAGCGTCGAGAACTTACTTATATTAGATACTATACACTAAGCTAATGTATCATATTATGTGAATTTCTATATATATTAGCTGATTATACCTATATTATATTATAGTTGGCGGATAAACTCACTAGGTATTATAACTATCAGTCCAGAGAATAAAAATTAATACTTGCTTTTACGCCCTAAAAACACCAACTAAGGCATCGCGACTATTCTCTGAGAGCATTTAGGCTCCGCCACACGCTAGCATTTTTCTTTTGTAGATATCGTGAAACATCATGAATGCGCTGTAAATGAATCAGCATAAAATAAACTAAATCAACTAACCAGTGAATGCTAGCAATCTATTCCACATAGAGAATTAGGGGAAACAAACCGAAAAAGGCAGGTAAAGGAGAATTCAAGGCTTAGAGTGAGAAGAGTTTGTCACAAAATAGTAATGTTAAGGCGGCAAGGGAGCAAAAATGAGCGCGAAAGCGATGATAGCCGACCTAAAAGACTGGGTATCCGCCTCTAGACATAGGGAGCCGAAATTAATTTCGCAGAAGAAGGGGTATCAGCAATCGGGCTGGATTGGGTTAAGCCAACGCCTTACCTCTTGGAATAGTGAGAGGTTCTTACACAACAATAAAAATTAATTATTAAGAAGTCGCATTGGCCTGCCAGTGTAAAATTCGCAGTGAGCTTAAGGTAGCGTTTCAAAGCAAGTGTAGTCGACAAATACATTCCGGGGTGGTAGGGAGGCATAAGGCCAAAGTAAGGTATGGAGACACCATTAGGGTGGAGATAGAGGAGATATAGGCATGGTTAATGCTTTTTGTAAGTATAATAATGTGGGGAACAATATAGCTCTAGGTACGATTAGGTCCCGTTATTTTCCGCAACATGTGACCAACCAGTGCGGAAGCGATGGTGCGTCTCCTCACCATAGGCAGTTTGAGAAGGCCAGGTCCAAGCTGGAGGGGATAATAGATTAGCCAAGGAGATTGGTGCAAACATTCTCGAGAGAATTATCCCAACTTAGAATTAGAGGAGGAACTTTCTAAATAGTTATGCTAACTTAAGCGAACCAATATATAATTAGAGTCGCATAGATCTGTATTACCTATATCTAACCCTACTGCGTGAGAGACATGCGGCCTCACATAGCATGGTTTGGCGAGGAAGGCCAATTAAGTGGCTGATAAATAAGGTAATAGTTATGGCAGATAAGTGATTGAATCAACCCAAAAAAATGTTAGAATTGAGAAACTTTTTAAATTAGAATATATTAGCATAACCAATATAATAAATAGATAGCGTCGCATAGATCCGGTATTTTTACGTATAGTCTAACCCTAGCGGTCGCACGTGCGCCTCAATAGCAGGTTTTGGGAGAGAAGGCCAGTAGCTATGGGATTTTATAGTGCAAGTTATAGGGTCAGCCCAATTCTCTTTCTCTCTCTCTCTCCTCTCTCTGCTCTATATCTCTCTCTCATCTCTCTCTCGCTTCTCTCTTCTCTTCTTACTCTCTCTCGTTATCTCTCTCTCTCTCTCTCTCTCTCTCTCTCTCCTCTCGTCTCTCTCTCTCTCTCTTCCTCTCTCTCTCTCTCGTCTCTCTCTCCTCTCTGCTCTCTCTCTCTTCTCTTCTCTAGGTCAAGAAGTACATTACAAACTATGGAGCAATTTTAATATATGTATATATGTGTTTGTTCTGTGTGAGACTCATATCAAATTTAATGCTGCTTCATGCCGAATGTATACCAGGTAGAATCCTTTTCCTGCCTGTTTATGCATATACGTACATAAAACAGCTCCTCCCAAACTAATAATCATTGTGTTAACTACTACTCTGCATAGAGCTTCATATTCTGATAGGATTACTCATTCCACATTGAAAGAAGACTATGTCATCAGTAAATAGTTAATACTAGGAGGGTACCCTTTTCTAATGCCTTGTGTTTTTGTTTTTTTAGGACAGGGGTCCAATCCTAACTTGTGAATAATTATCTAAGTTACCAAAATATCAAACTTGAAAGAAAATAACATTACTGTTAACTACTTGGAAAGCGGTCCTAAGCACTCTCCAGCTTCAGATAGTGACACCCGAAGAGTGAAGATTATAGATTTACCTCACAGGCTGAGAATCAGATACACCCACTAACTAAAGGCCAGGGAAAAAACTAATTACAATAACGAAACCCAATCACTTTTGACCTTTGTATATAGTATTGTTTTTTTTAAGTGATTATTTTTTGACCCACTCATTGTTTTTGTGCCTTTTTCTATCTTTTTTATACAGCTTTCAGAGTCCAGCTGCAAGCCATTCAAATAGAGCCATGGCTGCTCCGTAAGCAGAAGAATGGTATCAATACCTTACACGTCACCAGTAGCTGAAGTACCACCTATCGTATATCGTGCTACAGTTCTGTATTTCATACAGAACACTTAATATACTACATTCTGGTAGATTATTTTTTATTGTTTTATTAATTTTATTATCTATAAATTATATTATTATTATTCATTTTATTGAATGATTTTAGAGCGGATCTAGATTCATTATTACTCGACTTATTTTTACAGTGGATAAATAAACATAATTAATATTATTATTATTATTACATATTATTTGATTATGTATGCTCACCCAGCTTGTCCTGGGCCAATTCCTTGCAATTGTACAGACGGAAAAGACATAACTATTTCCTCCCTTCCCTTGCTAAAGCAAAATAATATTATAAAAAAAAAAAGGCGGTTTTTTTTTTTTATTTTTTTTTTTTATGTTGTGTTTCCATATTTTTATCATACTTAAGCAATTCGTTTTTTTTTTCTCCTGGTAGCCACCTTAAGTGTATCTTCTCTTGCTTCTTTTGTTTCGCATCTCTCAGTGCTTCATTAGTGCTCCTTGCTGGGCTTCCCCATCTTCATTACCCTTCCTTTCTCTCTCCCTCGCTCTACCTAATTCTTCCGCCGGTAAATTACATACTCTTTTCATGTCTCTCTGCGATCTATACACATACTTCCTAACGCTTAGTCTCTTTGTTAATGGCTCGATTCCTGCGACCTTTGAGTTTGAACTATAGCGATTCCCAGTGCTCACTGTCACTTTAGTAAGACAGAGGAATTCGAAAGAGATCTAGTTGACCGGGGGGACAGAAGGAGCTGGGGACGTGCCACCGAGTGGCATCTGCTGTGCACATCCCCCGCTCTCAGCCCAGAGTTCTTGGTCTGGCCCAAACATCCTAGGGACGTGTTAGCAGACAACAGGCCTCTGACCACCCCTACGCCGCTCTCCAGGACACTCATTACCGACCGATTGCCCCCACCAGAGCGGACGGGTAGAGACTGGCTGCTTAGGAGGAGGCGTGTGCCCCTCGGAGGGATCAGAAACACACCCCGATACACGTCATGGCCGTCGCATGACTGTCAGAGGCATGGCTGCTCGGGTTTGTTGGGGTTGTGTACAACCTTCTCGCGCGACGGCGCAGAGATTAATTATGCGGTGACACTTCTTCCCACTTTCCAGAAGGATGCCCGCCTGTTAAGCATCACAGGTTTTTAATATGCAAGTCGATATGAAAAATACCAGGCGACAAACATCTTCCCTGAGTTGCATTGCTGCCACAGGCGTACCGGTTGTGCCGTTCCCACTCAATACCCCTCTTACTTCCAACTCTGTATCCGCCAGTCTCTCCCACACCCCTTGCCACCGTCTCTCAGCCCTCCTCTATCCCTCTCCGACTCAAATACAGCCTGCGGCACTTAACGGGAAGAACCAAACAACATCTCCACAGTACTACTTTTATTTCCATCTCGTTTCATCCCCTCATCTGTTCATCCATCCCCACTCAACGCTACGCCTCACGTCCAATCAACATATATCCCCTTCTCACCTTCATCTCCAATCCGTCCTCCTACTAGCGCCAACTTTCGCCTCCTCCACTAGTTTCTTTTAACCTCCTTCAAGATTCCCATGCCCCTTCCCCAACCCATACCCTCCCAGTCACACTCAAGATAATTATCGCGAACAACGCCTGAGCTAAAGAGTTATTGCTCTGGCATCTCTCCCAGAGGTCGCGAATAGTCTGAGTTTTTTATATACGGGCACTGGGCATGCGCTCAAAAAATCTTACATCTTTCTCTCCCATAGGGCACTTCGGGCTTAAGTCTTGAACATAACAATTTGTCGCTCTTCATGGTACAGGATCGCAAATCACAAACTTTAAACCTTTTCCTAGACTATTCGTCCTTCTCCGCACATAACAATTCCCCGGTCACTCGTTCACTCTTCTGACTACTACTTCCATCCCGCCAAGCGCTCAAGTAATCCAACAATGGGTAGCCGTTTACTAATCATCAGGTACATACCTATCTCGGGTTAGGGAGCGGAATTAATTGCTATTCCCAGGCCTTACTCACTTTTTCCCACCAATCATGCGTGTCAAATATTGCTCGGAGCAGCCAATATTCTCCTGCTTCGAAGTTTGAGAGCGACGGAGAACGGCTGCTTTGGCCTCTTTCTCCATCTCCTTCTGGAACTACAAGCAGCCATTGATGACTTCATTCGTACGTCTTACGAGTCGACGATCCCGTAAATTACATACTGCCACTTCTTGACTACTCAGATTTCTCAGGCATGCATAGTCCTTATCATCGTTAAATTTACTTCCCGTAACACAATACATCTCTTCTCGAAGCACTCGGCTATTTCTACTTCGTCAGAGGGCAGCACAACTTTTTCGCTGCTGAATATTGCTCTTTACAATTTCCGGTATATGGAGGAGCGTTTATATGTAGCGTTGGATCGGTCTTCTGTTCCGCCGCCAGTTTCCGTGGGTTTTTCTCGTCGCTAGAAGTGACACAGTCCCGCGCGATCCGTCGGCGCTGACTTTTCTCGCTCCATATATCAAAAATACACATAAATGGAATAAAGTCCTTCGTAAAATAGAGTCGAGTACTAGAATTTGAACAAGAGATCGATACTATGAACTCTTTAACTTCAACACCAGACGCTCCACTACCTGGTTCTTCAGAGACTACAGGGGCATTTACCGCTATCGCTCCCCATCTCAAGGTCTTTTTCCAGTGTCTCCCATTCCTTTCTATCAACACTGCAGAAGGACTTTCCCTTCTTCTCTGCAGGCTCCTTGGCTCTGATATCCTACATATAAGCAATATCCTGTGGCCAAATATACTGTCTCTTATAAGACGACCGGACGGAGCCCACTCACACACGACGTTGACGATCGGAGCTCTGGGCGCGTGCTTGTCTCCCTCTCTAGATTAAAAGCATCTCAAAGACCGCCATAAGGGATTCCGAGTGTCTCCTGTATCAGCATGTTTGCAGGACTTAGATTGCTCGACCGCCCTTCCAAGCGACGTTGTTGGTCTTCTCTCGACTACACATGGCTTCCCATAAGGTGCACCACGGGTTGATTGGAGACACCTGAGTAGGTTGAATTTTAAGGGCTGTTTGAAATATCATAGCCACAATCACACGGAATTAAAGGTACCTGTAGATGGCCGCATATACAAAGTTTCACTTCCCACCTGTCTGTGGCACACCCACATTTTTTCTTCTTTGGAACTTATAATTTTCATGTTTAGAGTCCTAAACCATCAGGATTTACTCCAGTGGCTTTCCGGATTAGACGTTTCCAAGACAGCTGATATAATACACCCCCTTTTGGCCTCTGTTTGACAGTATGAATCAAGAATGCCATTCGCGGTTTGAAAAATGCAGCCCTAGATACCTTCTCCAGCGGTGTCATCGATTCCTGTCCTCCGTGGCCTCTATCCTTTTTGCAGTTGGGTCATTACTTAGTATTAGATGCATTTTAGCGGGGCTTCTCATTCCACTCTCCTGAAGAACATATGGTATTCAACCTAACGTGCCGTTTTTCGGGATATAGAGTGAGTTAGATGCAGGGAATTGTCTCAATCCTATGTTCAAGTGCGTATATCTCGGTGCGGTCTTCTCTTACTGTTCCTTTGGTCTACACTCAGTCTCGCGAGAGGTAGTTTGCTACCTCTTGATAGGACCGTGTTCCGACCGCTATCTCGAGCCTTTCCTATGCTTCCCACTCAAAAAATCAAAAAGCAACTTCGTCGATATCTTGGGATGTAATTGATCAACTACTTACTCACAGATTTTTTCTGAACATTCAGCGGCAGCCCTCACTAGGCCCGCTGGATGAACGCATCATTCGTCTCTAACAACGAGCATACTGGCAGATAAGCACACTAAAGGCGACTGGTCTCCGGCAGCAGAGTCTGCTTTTGAGGCTTCCAAAGGAAGCCCTGTCTTCCTCCGCCACTTCTATTTAGTTCAGTTTCCCCACTGAATACCGCGACCAGCGAGATCTGCAGGTGATGGCGCCGCATTGTCGCTGTTGGTGACGGTGCTCAGCATATTTTATCCAAAAGGGCGAATTATGGTGCCACTTTGCCCCTATGCGTTTTCACCGCAAGCTCCAACCCGCCGAAACAAGGTTATAGTGTTTTTGGACGGGAATTGCTTGCTATATGGATCTTGTGTCGCATTTTCGGTTACTTTTTGGCAAGGCACGGGAGTTTCCACATCCTGACCGACACAAGAGCGATCAGCTTTTCGGCAATGGCTTTCACGGCGGCATGAACGGTCATCTTCCCCCCGTGAAGCTCGGTCTATCATTCGAAGATTCGCTTTCCCAGTGTTACGGAACAGACATAACGTCCACACTCTCCGGAGTGTAGTAATTTCACCGCGGGTATGTCTACGTTGCTGGGGGATTTAAAATTACAACGCTTACTTTTCCCCCATTTCTCTGAACATTGATTACGCATGCCATGGCCACGTGCCAGAGCAAGACAATATCGATCTTCAAGCAGGGACTCTTCTCTACAGATTGCGAGTGGCTCAAATCTTTCCGGGCATAGAGAGGAAGACTCTTGTGGACATCTTTCAACAGGCTACCCTCGCCCTTTCGTTCCAGAGATTCTTCTTTGCTGAAAATAGGGCAATGTCTTCTGTACTACTCGTCTCCATTTCACTTTCACACCCGGCGTCGAGGCTTCCGCAAACTTGTACCAATTACAAGCGCCGTTAACTAGTTGTTCTCGTTTATTGTATAAAGGTTATGCTCAGCTCTAGAGTTAAGTCGAACCGATATCTTGTATAGTCGAATTGATGTGTCCAGCCGCCTGGCATGGCTTTGTCAAACGCTCAAGGTGCAAAGACACTCACTGAGAGAGCATACCCTTGGGCAAACTTGGTCTTGCCCCGTTTGGCGCAAACGTATATTGAAAGAAGTTCAGCATGCTCGGAACACCCTTGTTGCGACCTCTTCCACCTTCTCATTCGGCATGCGAAGATATTGCGCTCCAGTCCTTGTATCGATTCTGTTCACTGCGTGGACTGTAAGACTTATCCCATCTCTCTCTGTTGCGATGAACTGTGCCGAATCATATAGCTGAGAAAGCCTTTTGTTGTTTTCATTTGGATTCTCTCGTTCTACTCGCGGTAAATCGCTCATATCTGTGAACGAGGGTTTAGGCCGACGGATCAAGGTCGCTGTTTTCGAGGGGATACTACCATCCTGGGAAAGATTTGATGCCTTGCTGGGTTTGGCTCCCTGAAGAACGAATCCATACAACACCAAGCGTTCCATCCATCCTGCGATAGGACGGGTAATATTGACCATGAGTCTCCACCGTCAGCTTAATGACCAATCTCTTCCCTAAGGCCAGCATTCACTACAACACTTGGAAATCGACTGCACTTGAGCTCTTCCTTTTGGTATAGCTAGGGTGTGGGTGAGTAGCACACACACGGTCGCCCCTTAAGAGAGTGATACTTCAGAGTGTTCAGCTGCAGAACTGTTTTGTATGGTCTACACTCCCGCCTGTCCTGGGCGAGATTCTATTTCTCAATCTTCTCCCGCATTGCTACTGCAGACGCCCACCCTTGTATCTCACTCGCTTGCAACGATGCGCGACCCACCCCTCTCCTTGGAGACCATAGCCCGTACTCGACGCGCCACCAAGCAAAAGGATGCTGACCTACATCCGAAAGAATGGTGCTAATCTCTTCACATTAGTTAACGCCAGGGGGTATCTAGTCAAGGCTCAAATGATTATCCCAGGTCTGTTTGCTCGGCTTCCAATAACCCCAAGTTACGGCGGGCCAAAAGCTTCCCCCGGTAATATTAACTTCGGGTTAACAGGTGCCGAGTTCTTCAAAGTTACAGCTTGCCTACTCGTACCAGACGTTATATCGATCGATCGTCTCAGAAGCCTGCCTAATTTGTTGGAGGCAGCGAAGGCCCCTCCGGAGACGTCTACAAGGAACGCTCGCGCTTGTTCGCCCTAAACCCATCCGATATGCCTCTGAGATTGCACACCAACCCTTCTTACACTCTATGTTGCCAAGGATCTACCACCTTCATCTCAATCATAGCTTTCCCGACATCTTTCACACTCCTTCTATTCACTCCTACGGATCACCACCTTCCCCAGCGTTCTATCCCTCTCTAACCCAATAATCTAACTTACCTTGTTATCCCTCCATCCTTCCAATCTTCTCTTCTGCCGTCTCCTTCCATTATCACCTCGCTGCCTTGCCTTCCAACAGCAGACTCTCTCCGCATGTTCCACTTTATCGTTTCACTGCGCATCCCTCGTCCTTTACTCGTTTCTTTCTCGCGCTCTCGCCCACACTCCTCCGTCTCCAATACAACCTCCCCCCGCTCTTGTCTGCGCTCAGTTTTGCAACCCACTTCGTCATAGCGAAATGATATCCCTAGAAGCTCAAGCAAATAATGTGTCACAGTTTGGCGGCGAATGAAGACAGATTTCAGGTGCTTCACGCGGACTTGAAGCAAATTGCTGACCACTCAGCTATCGTGCAGGGGAGTAATTTTAAGGTTATATAGTGGCGGAATAATCCACTTTCGTAGGTAAATTTATAAGCGAGTAAATCAATCGCCAGAAAAAAACATTAAAGAGATTACGCCCTAAAACACCAACTAAGGCATCCGACTATTCTCCGAAATAGAGCATCAGCCCACAACAGAACTAGCAATTTTTTCCTTTTTTGAAAAGTATGTTTCATCTAGCGTAACAAATTCCTTGAAATACAGGATGCGACGTAAATGGTGAAGTAATATAAAATTCAGTATAAAAATAATACTAAATCAATCCTAACAATGTGAATAAGCTAATGCAAACTAGTACCAAATATAAAAATATTTATGAAACTCCAAACCAACGAGAAGGGAACAAGGATCAAGGTGAAGATAGAAAAATTTAAATAATAGTATATAAGAGTCAATAAGGCAATAGGCAAAAGAAAAGCGAAATTGATTAAGCACGACTTAAGACTGTAGGTAACTTAGACTAGGGGAGCAACGATAAAAATAGTGTGTTTCGACAGATGAGTGTTACTCAAGCTAAATACGGCATGTGAAGTGTAGCAACATATTCTAGAAAGGTCCTTATCACAATTCAATAAAAATATTAATTAGGGAATAGTTCATGCATGACTCAGATGTAAATATTCGCAAGTAAGCTATTAAGTAGCGTTTAAGACACATTATGCCGAACTTAGGGGTTAAAGGCAAGTTCATCAGAAGTAAGGAGAGAAAACTTAGGGTAGAGTATTAGAAGTGCATGATATCTTTTAAGATTATAATAATATGTGGGCAATAATAACAGGACTCTAGCAGAGATTTAGGCCGTTATTTTACCGCAATCAATGACCAAACACTCAATACTTAGCTCGGGCGAGTGTCGACTCCAACATTAGCAGCTATTGGAGAATAGCCAAGACAGGTGCGTAATAATAGATAAATAATTAATGCGAGTCAGAGAACGTCTTAACATCATTCAAAATATATAATTATAGATAATTAGAAACTTAAATATATAATTTAGTTAAACAAGTTAATTGAATATAGTTTAAATAGGATAAGGTAGACTAAATCTAGATCATATGGAATTAATTTAAATATATTAACTTTAAAAACACTCTAGCGGGCATTGGCCTCACATAGTCAGTTTGGAGAAAGAGAGCTCAATTAAGCTGGATAATCAGTAAATTTAGATAGCGTAGGTAGAACTAACTCCAAAAATAAATGTTATAGATAATTAGAAATTACTATGTTAAATATTATATTTTAGCATAACAAAATTATATAGTAATAATATGAAATAGGACTGCATTAGAATAAATTATGGTATTAACTTAATTATTCTAACCCTAGACGGGCATGCAGTTCCTACCTCATCATAAGACAGTTAATGGTCAGAGAGGCCAAGTTTATAGGGTGATTGTTAGTTGCAAAGTTAGGTTAGCCAATAATCTCTTCTCTCATACTGTCTCTCTCATACTCTACTCATCTCTCTCCATACACTCTCATCATCGTCTCTCTACTTCATACTCTCCTCATCTCTCTCTCTCTTCTACATCTCTCATGTTCTTCTCTCAATCTCTCATCTCGTATTACGCTATTATAATTGTCATTACTTTTCTTCTCTACTCTACTACTCTCTTCTCTGCATCTCTACTCTCTCTCTCTCTCTATCTCTCTCTCTTCAGTCTCTTCCTGCTCTCGCTAGCTCAACTGTTAATCAATTCTTCCTTCTCTCTCTTTCCACTCTCTCTCTACTCTACTCTCTCTCATCTCTATACATCTCTCTCTCTACTCTCCTACTCATATTCCAGAGTTATTCTTCTCTCTCCATCTCTTCTCTCTCTCTATTCATATCTCTCTCAAGTCTCTCTCTCTCTCTTCTCATCTCTACTCTCTCATCTCTCTCATCATTCTCTCATCTCTCTCTCTCTTCTACTCATCTTCTCTCTTCCCACTCCTGCATTCAACAATATTTGTGATCTCTCTTCTCTCTACTACTCTCTCTCTCATCATCTCTCTAGTCAAAAGAAATTTACAAACAACAGTAGGACAATTTTAAGTATATGTATATAGGTGTCATGGTGGATACTCATATCAAATGTAATGCTGCTTTCCTTTTATTAATATTACTCAATAAAAAAGTGTTTATCTTTATCACTTTTTTAAGATTGAAGACTTGGTGGACTCATTCGCTCAACCGGAAAATACTCTATTAAAATTTAGTTTATTTTTGGAAAACTAATATGAAAAATCTAAAAACATTATAAATATTTATAAATTTACTTTAATATGTTACTAGTTACTGCTAGAATTGCAGATGTAATGCTAAAAATTTATCAAGGACGAAAACATTTTTATATTCACTTTCGCAGAATTAATGATTATATATAAAGAAACGTTTAAGAATAAATCATTTAAATTATGACTATTATTTAAATTTAAAGAACTTATTTTATTGTTATGATTAAAGTGCAATCAGATTGTCGGGAAAATTGTCAACATGTGATAATAGAAAAAGCATTTTAATTCCCTACAATAAGTCTAAGAAACAACCTTTTATTTTAATTATTAGTTTAATAACGTAGAACAATTTACCTTATCTAAATAGATAGTAATATTAAGTTCAGAATGTTAAATTTATAATACTGGACTCATTTTATACTTTAAATAAACTCATTGAAAAAATAATAATAGTTGACCACATAATATTACTAGATAACAAAATTAATCTCACATTAGTATTAAAAAATGAACCCACAACAATAACTTAATTGTATGTTAATAGGAACACTAAATATTGAGTACAATAATAGTGTCTCACAATAAGTAATTCACTGACGGAATAATAATAAAATTTACATAATGAATATTATGCAAATAATTGTTTGATCATAATACTTACATTAATCCGCCCTAAATCTATGTTAACTATACCAAAACTCAGTGGCGGAGGAATATTTATTCCTCATAATATTTAAAGTCTTATATTGATGACATCTCTCATTAATCTGTTACGTAATACTGTTGGTCCAAAAAAAATATTTTAAAATGACCCCTCACTCATTTGAACAAATTTCATATATAAATAAATTTATATATTACAATATTCCGAGGCATGAAAGGTATTAGCTTACATTTAATTAAGATAGCGAATAATAAAATATAAATTTACATAATAACCTTTCATTTGACTTATACTTTTAAATATTAACTGTAGATTGTCTTGCGCGTTCTTCTAAAATTATAAAGAATTATAAATTTTATTTACTTATTTATAATTATTTTATTAAAAAAACAACCTATAGCTAGACATTAAAAATTATCCACTAACTACCCAAATCTAACTTAAATTAAATTACAACGACTCTACCTTAATTTTTTTAATATTATTTATTACATAGGAGGGTCTGCAAGGTATACTCTCATAACTAAGCCTTATGTTTAAAGTGCAGCTTATTTCTCTTGAGAGTATTTAATTATATGGATAGAAATTGGCTATATATTATAAATAATTATAGGTATATTTAATTCATTATATTATTAATATTAATTTTATTATTAATTAGCTCTCTCTCTCTCAGAAGTCATGTTGATGATTTGAATCAATTCAATTATAGTTAACATGACGTTACAATTACTTATAAAAACCCTCCCTGTTAATTCATATTCGAGAGCTCTGAGTCATAAGGCTTACTAGATTGGAGCTATGTAACCCTACACCTCTCACCCAGAACTACCGGTGTTATAACTTTCTCACTGATATCTGAAGGTTAATTGATCATGAAATCCTAAATTCTTGACAGTCAACAATAAATAATATATCTGCCCAACATCCATAAAACGGGCAGTGGTCTATTATTGCTGATCAGTCTTAATGAATAAAGAACCTAACATCTATCCCACCAATTTTACTTAATACTTCCTCAAAGATAAATATAAACTCACCTGAAATACAGTGTCATA